>CM076576.1:139697709-139954086 GCA_034641835.2 Pinus albicaulis
GGTTATAATACAAGGCATATCTATTATATTTAAGAGCGCGTGATAAAAAACACAAAAGGCTCTATTGTTTGGAGTTTAAAAAGGGACTGTCAATACATTCATTAATCAATTTCCAAGAAATTGATAAATGAATTAGAAATAATAAATTAAAGAAGGCTCCCTTGGTTAATGAAAAAGACCGAGAGAAAAGAGACCGACTCTCCTTAGTGCCCGAAATCAATTAGTTGTTGTCATTTGTGGTATCAGAGCTGTTTTTGGAGATTTTTTTTTGCAGAGAATTCTAAGATGGCTGTCCGAGTTGCCATAGGTGCTGGCAGAAGAAGAGGCAGACCAATTGCCAATGCATAAGTGTTGGAGACCTTGCAGAGGGTCCAAGCCAGATTGGATGCAATGGAATTGGGACATCCAAGAGATCCCGAAGATGTCAGTGAACCTGGAACTAAAGGAGAGGTAGGAGAAAATGCTGAGATTCCTCCTGAGATGAGGCTCCTTAGAACTGTTCTGGGGTCTGCAGTCAAGCGTAAACTTGAAATGTCAAGTTTTGCAGAAGGATTGAATCCAGAAGAACTTGTAGATTGGATTAATGAAATGAACAAGTGCTTTGATTATGAAGAAATGAGTGAAGACAAAAAGGTCAAGTTTGCAGTAACAAAGCTGAAAGGACATGCTGCACTTTGGTGGGATGGAGTGCAAGCAGAGAGAAGGAGAGATGGTAAATAGCCAATCAAAAGCTGGACTAGAATGGTGGCAAAACTCAAGGGTAAGTTCTTGCCTAGTGATTATCAGCTAACATTGTTTAGACAAATGTAGAACTTGAGACAGAGATTGCTGACAGTGAAAGAATATACAGAAGAGTTTTATAGAGTAAGTATAAGAGCTGGACAATTCCAGGACACACCAGAGAAGGTTGCCAGATATGTGAATGGTTTCAAGTTGGAGATCCAAGATGAGATTGGTCTTCTGTCTCCTAAGACAGTTGAAGAGGCCTATCATATGGCCTTGAAGGATGAAGAAAAACTCCTGAGAAAGTAGTCTGCCAAGGGAAGAGGTACTTTTCGAGGAAAGGGAAGTCAGGGTGGTAGAGGAAAATCTAAAACGCCTAGAGATGGAGTTAGTAGCAGCTCACCTCAGAATGCATCCACAAAGGGTGATGCAAGGGGCAGAAGGTGTTCCTATAGAGGAAGAGGAGGTAGAGGTAGAGAAGTGAGGTGTTATAGATGTCACCAAGTGGGACACAAACACTATGAGTGCCCAAAGAATTTGGGTGTTGGTCCAAGAAATGCTATTGTTGCTTAGGCTGGAGAAGAGGCAGCAAGGCTGTCTGAAATTGAAGAGAATATTCTGCTAGAGAAGGGAGAATCCTTGGTGGTTAATAAGGTCTTGTTGAAGCAAGCAAAAGAAATTGTTGAGCCAACACAGAGGAAGACTTTTTTCAGGATTGTATGCAAAGTCCAGGGGAAATTCTGTCAGTTGGTCATTGATAGTGGTAGCACAGACAATCTGGTCTCCACAGAGGTGATAGAGAAATTAAAGCTGAAGACAAGGGAGCATCCAACTCCCTACAAGGTGTCATGGTTGCATAAAGGACACCAGCTAATTGTGAAGGAGCAGTGTGAGATAGAGTTGCAGATGGGAAAATAAAAAGAAGAAGTCATGTGTGATGTGATGCCCATGGATGTGTGTCACATACTACTGGGCAGGCCTTGGCAGTATGACAGAGCAGCAGTACATGATGGTAAGAAAAACACTTACAAGTTCTTCAAGGATGGAGTACATCACACATTGATACCTATGGAGGAGGGAGAACCATCAAGCAAAAAGGCTAATCCAAAGACCTTGTCGCTGAGTAGGAAGGAGTATCTACAACAGATTGAAGAAGAAGAGGTAAGTTTTGCTTTAGTCTGCAAACCTAAAGTAGTGCTTATTTCTACAAAGATTTCTGATTTTCCAATAGAAATCTAAGAGATGTTGGACAGTTATTGTGACATTGTTGTGGATGATTTTCCTGATGAGATACCACCTGTGAGAAAGATCAGCCATCAGATATATTTTATCCCAGGTTCAAAGTTGCCAAATAAGGCAGCCTACAGAATGAATCCCACAGAGAATGAGGAAATAAGGAAGCAAGTGCAAGAATTGGTGGAGAAGGGGCTGATCAGAGAGAGTTTGAGTCCATGTGCAATACCAGCAGTGTTGAGCCCAAAGAAATATGGAGGCTGGAGAATGTGTACTGATTCCAGAGCCATCAACAAGATAACAATCAGGTACAGATTCCCTTTACCTAGAGTTGAAGATTCAATGGACTGTTTGAGTGGTGCAAGATATTTTTCAAAACTGGATTTGAAAAGTGGGTATCATTAGATTAGAATAAAAGAGGCTGATGAATGGAAAACTACCTTTAAAACAAATGAGGGATTGTATGAGTGGTTGGTAATGCATTTTGGCTTCTCCAATGCACCCAGTACTTTTATGAGGCTGATGAATGAAGTGTTGAGAGAATTTAATGGTAAATTTTTGATAGTGTATTTGGATGACATATTAGTTTTCAGCAAAACAAAGGAAGAAAACTTAAGGCATCTAAATTATGTCTTGAAGAAATTACATCAAGAGAAGCTGTTGATAAATTTAAAGAAGTGTTCATTCTTGAAGGAAGAGTGATGCAGGGGCATTAGACACTAGCGAGCAATGTAGGAGGTTTTGTCCACATGTTGTGGCTAGGAGGGTTCAAAATCATCGAATTGTAACAGCTAGGTGGCAATACCTCAGCTGCCTGTTTCATTTAGATTAGTTAGAATTTGCAGAAGTCGAATAGTTAGGTTTAGTCCATCTATCATGTTCCAGTTAGTTGAATAATTGTAATTAGGCTTTTGATTTTCTAAACGGTCCTCACCGAGGAACCGAAGAGACACACTGTGATGTATATAAATTGTATCCCTCGGATGTATAGGGGGAGAGTTTTCTGCAAATTCTTATGAGATTGAATTGCCACCTGATGTTGGAATATCTCCCATTTTTAATGTTGCATATTTGTAAAAGTATGAAGATGATGGTGAAGAAGAAAGATTAGCTGACAAAGAACAGATTGAGTGGAAGGAGTAGCTACCTCCAGCACAACCATTGCAACCAGAGAAGATATTGGACAAAAGAGTGTTCAGGAAGACCAGAGGACAAGAGTACTTTCAGTACTTAATCAAATGGAAGGACAAGCTAGAGGAAGATGCCACTTGGATAACTGAAGGAATGTTGCAGAATATAGGCAGATCAGTGGAAGAGCTCATGGACAGGAGCCCATGAAGAAAATTTCCCTCGGGAGTCTGATGCAGGGGAATTAGACACTAGCCAACAATGTAGGAGATTTTGTCCACATGTTGTGGCTAGGAGGGTTCAAAATCATTGAATTGTAACAGCTAGGTGTCAATACCTCAACTACCTGTTTCATTTATATTAGTTAGAATTTGCAGAAGTCGAATAGTTAGGTTCAGTCCATCTGTCATGTTCCAGTTAGTTGAATAATTGTAAGTAGGCTTTTGATTTTCTAAACGGTCCTCACCGAGGAACCGAAGAGACACACTGTGATGTATATAAATTGTATTCCTCGGATGTATTGGGGGAGATTTTTCTGCAATAAAATCTGTGTGTTAACAATTGCTTCCAGTTAAATAATTTCAATGCTCATTGGCCATCGAATTGTCTCGAATCCTTATTTGTAAAGAAATTGTTTAATTGTGAGGCGATTGAACACTGGTCTGTGTGAAATCGTTGAGTAGGGTTGTTGCATAACTTCCGCATTTATATGGTTATTATTTTCTCGTGAATTACTCGAACAAGCTTTGTTGAATTAATTCCACTCATAGAAGAAGTTTGCGTATAATTGTGGTCGACTAGCTCTATTCTGAGGTAGCGAAGACTCCGCCCGAAAGATGAATGGACTATTTATAGTTAATTGAATCCTGAACCGAGGTCTGACTTGAGTTAGAAAACAAGAGAGCATAGGAAGGAAGGCATTAACCGTGGTTAATCACTGTTCCAAATACGTGAGTGGGTTAGCGAAACCGGATTGCCCATATCGCACCACTTTTGCGGAGTAAGTGGTATTCCCAATTTCGGAGCGATTCCATTGAGTATTCGACACGTGGCAAAGGTGGACCCACGAAAATCTCTATCATTGCGCACCATCGCACGTTAATGTTCGACTAGGGAGGCTGGGCGATATCGTTGCATGCCGTTGATCTGAAGGGAAGCCATCGGACAGTGGTCGCATTCGAAAGATGCTCGAAGGATAACCAAGGTACGGTGCGTGTATAGGATTGGCTATTGATTATATATATGTGGGCCCGGAGTCAAAGGTTAATTATAAGGTTGGTTGTTTGAAAAGCGTCGGGTATTAATATAAAGAGTTCCATTGGTGATGAAATCGGGTGATTTACATAGACCCTGGAATATTCAACTTTTACCATATAGTTAAATCCGAGTTGGTGCCTATTTTATATTGGAGATATTATGGAGTCATAAGGGTTGATATATTTAAATATTTCCAAAGTTGCTAAATGTGTTTATTTATCAATTTCTCTGAAATTGATAAATAAAGTTACAAGAAGTTGTGGAAGACCACGTGGCGAGGAACCAAGTTAATTGAGAGAAAATACTGACAGAGCGACAATAAAAAGGCCAGCTCTCCTTAGGGGCTAACTTTCAGTTTTTTTGCCATCATTTGTGGTATCAGAGCTGTTATTTTTAAGTTGTTTTTGCAAGGAACTGACATGGCAATCCTAGTTGGTAGTGGTGCTGGCAGAAGGAGACCTGTTGCCAATGCAGAGGTGTTGGGGATGTTGTAGAGGGTCGAGGCCAGAATGGATGCCATAGAGAGAAGATAGCCCAGAGATCCTAAAAACGTCAGTGAACCTGAATTAGAAGAAGCTGAAGAAAATGTTGAGATTCCTCCTGACTTGAGGATCCTTAGAACTGTTCTGGGGTCCGCAGTTAAGCCCAGGATTGAAGTGTCGAGTTTTGCAGGAGGATTGAATCCAGAGGAGCTGGTGGACTGGATTAACGAAATGAACAAGTGCTTCGACTATGAAGAAATAAGTGAAGATAAAAAGGTCAAGTTTGTAGTGACAAAGCTGAAAGGACATGCTGCACTCTGGTGGGATGGAGTGCAGGCAGAAAGGAGGAGAGTTGGCAAGCAACCTATCAAAAGTTGGACCAGAATGATGGCTAAACTAAAAGGTAAATTATTGTCTAGTGATTATCAGCTGACATTGTTTAGGAAAATACAGAACCTGAGACAAAGGTTGCTGACAGTAAAGAAATACACAGAGGAATTCTACAGAGTAAGCATAAGAGTTGGGCAATTCCAAGACACACCAGAGAAGAATGCCAGATAGGTGAATGGTCTCAAGCTAGAGATCTAAGATGAGATTGGTCTTTTTTCTCCTAAGAAAATTGAAGAGGCCTATCAGATGGCCTTGAAAGCAGAGGAGAAACTCCTGAGGAAGAAGTTTGCCAAGAAGAGAGGTACTTTCCGTGGGAAGGGAAGTCAGAGTGGTAGAGGAAATCCTACTACACCTAGGGATGGAGCTAACAGTAGCTAACCTCAGAATGCATCTACAGAGGATGATGCAAGGGGCAGAAGGGGTTCTTATAGAGGAAAATGAAGAGGAGGTAGAGACAGGGGCAGAGGTAGAGAGTTGAGGTGCTATAGATGTCAGCAAGTGGGACACAAGCACTATGAATGTCCAAAGAATGTGGGTGCTGGTCCAAGAAATGTTGTTGTTTCCCAGGCTGGAGAAGAGGCATAAATTGAAGAAGAAATTCTACCAGAGAGGGGAGAGTCCTTGGTGGCTAATAAGGTCTTGTTGAAGAAAACCAAAGAGGTCACTGAGCCTGCACAAAGGAAGAATTTGTTTAGGAGCATATGCAAAGTCCAGGGGAAATGCTGCCAGCTAGTCATTGATAGTGGCAGCACAGACAATCTGGTTTCCACTGAGGTAATAGAGAAGTTGAAGTTGAAGACAAGGGAGCATCCAACTCCCTACAGGGTGTCCTGGCTGCACAAAGGGCACCAACTAGTTGTAAAATAACAATGTGTGATAGAGCTGAAAATGGGCAAATACAAAGATAAGGTCCTATGTGATGTAATGCCCATGGATGTGTGTCATATACTGTTGGGTATACCTTGGCAGTTTGACATAGCAGCAATGCATGATGGCAATAAGAACACTTACAAGTTCTTCAAGGATGGGGTATATCATACATTGATACCCATGGAAGAAGGAGAGCCATCAAACAGAGTGATTGATCCAAAGACCTTTTTGCTGAGTGGGGAGGAATATCTGTAGCAGATAGAAGAAGAAGAGGTAATTTTTGCTTTAGTTTGCAAACCTAAGGTAGTTCTTACTTCTACAAAGATTTCTGATTTGCCAGTAGAAATCCAAGAGATGTTAGAAAATTATTGTGACATTGTTGTGGATGATTTACCTAATGAGTTGCCACCTGTGAGAAAGATCAGCCATCAGATAGATTTTATCCCTGGTTCAAATCTGCCAAATAAGGCAGCCTACAGAATGACTCCCACAGAAAATGAGGAAATCAGGAGACAAGTACAGGAATTGGTGGACAAGGGACTGATCAGAGAGAGTTTGAATCCATGTGCAGTACCAGCAGTATTGAGCCCAAAGAAAGATGGAGGCTGGAGGATGTGTACTGATTCCAGAGCAATCAATAAGATAACAATCAGGTACAAATTCCCTTTGCTCAGAGTTGAGGATTTAATGGATTGCTTGAGCGGTGCTAAATATTTTTCAAAGACAGATTTAAAAAGTGGATATCATCAGATTAGAATAAGAGAGGGTGATGAGTGGAAAACTGCCTTTAAAACAAATGAAGGACTATATGAATGGATGGTCATGCCTTTTGGGTTGTCAAATGCACCTAGTACTTTTATGAGACTTATGAATGAAGTATTGAAGGAATTCATTGGTAAATTTGTGATAGTGTATCTGGATGATATATTAGTTTTCAACAAAACTAAAGAAGAACATTTAAGGCATCTTAATCATGTCTTGAAGAAGCTGCACCAAGAGAAACTGCTGATAAATTTAAAGAAATTCTCATTCATGAAAGAAGAGTTGGTGTATTTGGGCTTTGTTGTTTCTGCAGAAGGATTGAAGATGGACCCAGAAAAGGTTAAGGCAATTGTGGAGTGGCCTTCACCCAAGAATGTTTTTGAGGTAAGAAGTTTCCATGGACTTGCCAGTTTTTACAGAAAGTTTATAAGAAACTTCAGTAAGATCAATGCACCCATAATTGAGACAATAAAGAAGAGAAAACAACCATTTAAGTGGACTGCTGAAGCAGAAAGAAACTTTAAAGTTTTGAAGCAAAAGATAACGGAGAAGCCTGTTTTGATCCTGCCTGATTTTGCTAAACCATTTCAAGTAAAGTGTGATGCCAGTGGAGAGGCCATTGGAGCTGTGTTGAGTCAGGATGATAGGCCTATAGCCTATTTCAGTGAGAAGCTAAATGACACCAGAAGAAATTATTCCTCTTATGAGAAGTAATTCTATGCAATTGTTCAGGCATTGCAAAAGTGGAGACATTATTTGATGTCCAAGGAATTTGTATTATATTCTGATAATCATGCTTTGAAGTATATTGTACAGCAGCCCAAGTTGAATCATAAGCATGCCAAATGGGTTGAGTATCTCCAAGGTTTTAATTTTGTTTTGAAACACATAAGTGGCCAAGCAAATAAAGTAGTTGATGCTTTGAGTAGGAGGCACATGCTTGTTCAAGAAACTAATTTTGAAGTTGTAGGGTTTGATTTTCTCAAAGAATTGTATAAAACAGATTCATATTTTAAGGAAGCATTTGAGGCATGTTGTAACCCTGTTTTAACAGATAGAAGCCAGTGGTTGGATTATTTCTTGCAGGAAGACTTGTTATTCAAGAGAAACCAACTGTGTATACCAAAATGTTCCATGAGAGAAAATTTGATCAAGGAGAAGCATAGTGGTGGACTTACTGGACACTTTGGTACTGATAAAACTTATGAGCAGCTGAGTCACTTGTATTACTGGCCCAGGATGAGAACATAAGTGGATAAGTTTGTGAAGAATTGCAAAGTCTGTCAGTATGCCAAAGGAAGAAGCCAGAATACAGGATTGTACACCCCCTTGCCTATTCCAGAAAGGCCTTGGGACATGGTGAGTATGGATTTTGTTCTAGGATTGCCCAAGACTCGGAGAGGGAATGATGCAGTCTTTGTTGTAGTGGAAAGATTCTCCAAAATGGAACATTTTATTCCATGTTATAAAACTAGTGATGCCACCCATGTTGCTAACTTGTTTTTCAAAGAAGTTGTTAGATTGCATGGGTTGCCCAAGAGCATTGTTTCAGACAGAGACACCAGATTTGTGGGTCATTTTTGGAGGACACTGTGGAAGAATCTTGGTACCAAACTGAGTTTCAGCTCAGCTTATCATCCCCAGACTGATGGAAAAACTGAGGTAGTGAATAGGAGTCTGGGAAATTTGTTGAGAAGTCTTGCAGGAGAGCATCCCAAGCAGTGGGACCATATTTTGCCCTAGGTAGATTATGCATATAATGACTCACCAAACAGAAGCACAGGGCAGAGTCCATTCCATATTGTTTATGGAATGCACCCTAGAGGAATATCAGAGTTAAGAAACCTGGGAAAGGCAGAACTGAGAAGTGTTGATGGTGAGGAATTTGCTTCAGAGATCCAGGCCATACATGAACAAGTGAAACAACAACTACAAGGTAGCAACATCAGATACAAAAGCAGATCAGACTTGAGCAGAAAATAAGTTCACTTTGAAGTAGGAGATTTGATTTTGGCACACTTGATAAAGGAGAGGTTCCCAAAGAAGCAGTATAACAAATTGAAGTTAAAAAATATTGGGCCATGCAAGATACTTAGAAAGTTTTCTACAAATGCTTATGAGATTTAATTGCCACCTGATGTTGGAATATCTCCCATTTTTAATGTTGCAGATTTGTACAAGTATGAAGATGATGGTGAAGAAGAAAGATCAGCTGACAAAGAACAGATTGAGTGGAAGGAGCATCTACCTCAAGCACAACCATTGCAACCAGAGAAGATATTGGACAAAAGAGTGTTTAGGAAGACCAGAGGACAAGAGCACTTTCAGTACTTAATCAAATGGAAGGACAAGCCAGAGGAAGATGCCACTTGGATGACTGAAGGAATGTTGCAGAAGATAGGCAGATCAGTGGAAGAGCTCATGGACAGGAGCCCATGAAGAAAATTTCCCTCGGGAGTCTGATGCAGGGGCGTTAGACACTAGCCAGCAATGTAGGAGGTTTTGCCCACATGTTGTGGCTAGGAGGGTTCAAAATCATCGAATTGTAACAGCTAGGTGTCAATACCTCAGCTGTCTGTTTCATTTATATTAGTTAGAATTTGCAGAAGTCGAATAGTTAGGTTCAGTCCATCTGTCATGTTCCAGTTACTTGAATAATTGTAATTAGGCTTTTGATTTTCTAAACGGTCCTCACCGAGGAACCGAAGAGACACACTGTGATGTATATAAATTGTATCCCTCTGATGTATTGGGGGAGAGTTTTCTGTAATAAAATCTATGTGTTAACAATTGCTTCCAGTTAAATAATTTCAGTGCTCATTGGCCATCGAATTGTCTCGAATCCTTATTTGTGAAGAAATTGTTTAATTGTGAGGCGATTGAACACTGGTCGGTGTGAAATCGTTGAGTAGGGTTATTGCATAACTTCCGCATTTCTCTGGTTATTATTTTCTCGTGAATTACTCGAACAAGCTTTGTTGAATTAATTCCACTTATAGAAGA
The DNA here is from genome assembly GCA_034641835.2 of Pinus albicaulis. Lineage (NCBI taxonomy): Eukaryota > Viridiplantae > Streptophyta > Pinopsida > Pinales > Pinaceae > Pinus > Pinus albicaulis. The sequence continues at coordinate 139,707,558 of CM076576.1, forward strand.
ATTCTGCGTATAATTGTGGTCTACTAACTCTATTCTGAGGTAGCGAAGACTCCGCCCGAAAGAGGAATGGACTGTTTATAGTTAATTGAATCCTGAACCGAGGTCTGACATGAGTTAGCAAACAAAAGAGCATAGGAAGGGAGGCGTTAACCGTGGTCAATCACTGTTCCAAACCCGTGAGTGGGTTAGCGAAACCGGATTGCCCATATCGCACCACTTTTGCGGAGTAAGCGGTATTCCCAATTTCGGAGTGATTCCATTGAGTATTCGACACGTGGCAAAGGTGGACCCATGAAAACCGCTATCATTGCATGCCATCGCACGTTAATGTTCGACTAGGGAGGCTGCGCGATATCGTTGAATGCTATCAATCTAAAGAGAAGCCATCGGACGGTGGTCGCATTTGGAAGATGCTCGAAGGATAACCAAGGTACGGTGCGTGTATAGGATTGGCTATTGATTATATATATGTGGGCCCGGAGTCAAAGGTTCATTATAAGGTTGGTTGTTTGAAAAGCGTCGGGTATTAATATAAAGTGTTCCATTGGTGAAGAAATCGGGTGATTTACATAGACCCCAAAATATTCAACTTTTACCATATAGTTAAATCCGAGTTGGTGCCTATTTTATATTGGAGATATTACAGAGTCATAAGGGTTGATATATTTAAATCTTTCCAAAGTTGCTGAATGTGCTTATTTATCAATTTCTCTAAAATTGATAAATAAAGTTACAAGAAGTTGTGGAAGACCATGTGGCGAGGAACCAAGTTAATTGAGAGAAAATGCTGACAGAGCGACAATAAAAATGCCAGCTCTCCTTAGGGGCCGACTTTCAGTTTTTTTGCCGTCAAAGAGTTGGTGTACTTTGGTTTTGCTTTTTCTGCTGAAGGATTGAAGAAGGACCAGCGGACAATGAATATATTGAATGGGCAAAGAAGTTACCTCTAGCATGTTGGGTCGTGAATAAGACCACTTGTTAACACTTATTTCATCCATTTTTACTCTTATTTATCATGTCATTTATTATAATTTATCATATAAATCCATTTTATAATGATTTATGCTCTTATGGATGAATATTATTTATTCTCCTTTATTTTTAATAAATTGATGATTATTATGCATAATTTTATCAATGATGGTTTATTAATATATTTTGTAATATCATTCACCATTTTATCCTTCAAGATATTTTCCAGAATGCAGATTTGATTTCCAAATCATCATGAAATATTCCAACTCATAAATTCGCTGGATTAAGAAGTGACAGTTTTGCGGTTGAGATTCTGAGCAAATGAAGAAGAATCTGGAAAATCCGGAACATGGGTTTTGTCCAGAACGGACCCAATTAACTTTTGTAAGGAATGGTTTGCCCAAATTCGGCATGTATTGAGAGAAACACAGGGTTATTTGAGCACGATTTTCTCAGATTTGTTGTTGCGGCCGTCCTCCAAATCTCAGCTGCAAAGCCAAATTCGCCTTGCTCTTGTTGAAAGATGGAGGGAAATATATTTTCTTATTGATCAATTGGTTGGGAACAATCCAATTTTGTTATGAGAGATCCTATTTACTATTTAATTTCTCCTCTCTTTGGTTATAAAAGGAGACGTTTGTAAAAGAGAGGGGATGGATGGATCATAGTTGTTGATTTTGTGAATTGTAAACTTAATCAAAAGCTGTGTTATTGAAAGCACGATTCCATTGTAATGCTGCTTCAGTTTAATGATTAACTGAAGTTTTTGTTCCATTCGCATCATCTGAAGTAGCTTGAGAAATCCCTGCTGGTGGTTAAGGGCCCGACCCCTGGCAGCGTGAACTGCTCCTTTGTGTTATATTTTCAATTCCTGTAACGTGTGATTGATTTGCTACATGCATGTTACTATGAGTTTATTTCATTAGTTGTTTGTAATTTTACTGTCTTTATGTATTATGCTCTCTGTTTATGAGTTATTTCATTATTGTATGATCTGAATCTTATTTCTTACATCGTGGGTTAATTGAGACAACATATTGCCTTACTTAGAACATCCTTGGATTTGCGGAGGTGATATTGGTTCTATCTTAATTAATTCATAATTTCGTGTTTAATAGTTTACTGTTTTATTATAATGGATTGCGTTGCCGTTCCTTCCCAATTTAACAAGAGTCTTAATCCTCGAATTACTTATCTTGTTATGCTTCGTTGTTCGGCATTTGATGTTCCATTCCATTTGCTGTTTCGTTTAACTGCTGTTCATTTCAGAGTGTAGATATAAAGCTTCGCTATTCAATTTTCTGTTCAATAGGATTTACCGTTTAATATAGTTTTGTTGTTCAATTCCTTTAATTTCGGTTTGCTTTACATTTACATTTCTTTTCATTTCACATAAATTAGTTGACAAGAGTTTGCTTTCATTTCGATTTCTTTAAGATCACCAATTGTAGAGGACACTGGTTATTGCTTCCAAGTTCCCAGGTTGGTTATCTTGCATCGATTTCTAAGGGAAGGAGTTATTGCTACTTGCAGTTTGATTTAATTCTCAGAGCATTTCCATTTGTAATTAGATTTCTTTACAAGCATCCATTTACTCTTGTATCTCGAACACAGTACTACATATTGCAAGGCATTACTCTTGGATAAATTGCTGCCTGAGACAGAGTACACTCTTGAAATAAAAAGTCGCTCCCGGATTGATAATTAATGTGAGATAAATAGGTGTTAAAAAGATACCTTTTATACCTCGACATTTTGGCGCCGTTGCCGGGGAGAGTGTATGCCATTTAGAAAGAGTGATGCATATTTTTTTTTTTTTTGCTTGGGAATAATTGGGTATTAAAGATAGAAGGTAAGAACCTGTGCGCTGAGCAAGAAACACACTTGTTCACTGGCCTGCTTCACAACAAAATTGAGTGAAAGCTTAAGGTAGGAATGAGTTATTGCTACTTGCAGTTTGATTTAATTCTCAGAGCATTTCCATTTGTAATTAGATTTCTTTACAAGCATCCATTTACTCTTGTATCTCGAACATTGTACTACATATTGCAAGGCATTACTCTTGGATAAATTGCTGCCTCAGACAGATTACTCTCTTGAAATAAAAAGTCGCTCCCGGATTGATAATTAATGTGAGATAAATAGGTGTTAAAAAGATACCTTTTATACCTCGACATTTTGGCGCCGTTGCCGGGGAGAGTGTATGCCATTTAGAAAGAGTGATGCATATTTAATTTTTTTTTGCTTGGGAATAATTGCGTATTAAAGACAGAAGGTAAGAACCTACGCGCTGAGCAAGAAACACACTTGTTCACTGGCCCGCTTCACAACAAAATTGAGTGAAAGCTTAAGGTATGAATGAATGCTTGCGTTTTTTTTTAATTTTAGAGGTAGAGTCTTTTTTGAAAAAAATCTTGTAATTCCACTCGAGTGGTGATGTAAGCACCACCCATTTCACTAACCAATTGACAGGAACATTGGAAGGAGGATCCTTAAAGAAACACCTGAAGAACATCTTCTATTATGGTAAGAAATGGCTCACATTGCAACTTTTGAATTCCTTATCAAAGATCTAGGAGGAGTGACACAAATGCACATAATTCCCCCATTGTCTCTACCAAATTTTCATGGTTTGACAAATGAAGATCCAGATACATTCTTATTTGAGTTTGAAATACTTTGTAGAGGATATGATTATTGCACTAATGATCAAAGGTTGAAAGTGTTTCCTCTTACTTTAAAAGGAGCAGCTCTCCGATGGTTCATGAGCCTAGGTGGAAACTGCATCCAAACATGGGAGGACATGAAGAACATATTCTCGAAGAAGTACCAAGACTATTGCAAATCCAATGAAGATATTTTCAATATGACACAAAGGGAAGATGAAAGCTTGGAGGACTATGTAGAGCGATTTCGATACAACCTTCAAAAATCAAAGCATAAGCATTTGGAAAAAGAGATCTTGAAAACACTTCTTCTTAAAGGAATCAAAGATGAATTTTTAGAACTCTTAAATCTGATAGGAAAAGGTGATGTTTTTCAGTTATTATATGATGATGTTTGTGAATTGTGCATAAGGTATTCAAGAGGAATTTCCAAGGTTGGTAAGAATTCTAGAGAAGTTTCTTCTTTCTCTTCCAAATTTACTACAAGAACAAGAGACATAAGAGTTGAAATCAAGGTTTTATTTGAAAATTTAAATATGATTTTATTAGCTCTCTAAAGTCACAATTGAATGTTTTGCAGGTTCAGAGAAATCAAGAATTTGATGAAGTGTTTTGCCCTCGTTACCAAATGGAGCATCCCATAGATAATCACTCTTCCTTATCTAATTTGGAAGTAGCATATCAAAGAGATTCGGAAGATGCAACAAGGTCAAAACCAAGGAAATCATGGCCTACAGGTATGATTCAAAACACTTCCTCTCCATTCTCTTACTTGAATAATCCATTATGGAATACTCATATGTTAGGGCAGCCATGCCAATCTCAATATAACCACCACCAATTTTGTTTGCAAGTTTGGAATGGTTCACCTTATGATTGCATGACTACTCTCCCTCATCTTGTAGCACAAACACATCTTCCAGATCTTCCAAAACACCTTGTTCGTCGATCAAAATCATCCACTCAACACAATCAACTACCTCATCAAGAGGCTCCATTCCCTACACAATCTCCTGCTCAACTCATTCCACACCCACACGATAATAAACCAGTACAAAATGCTTACAATGTTGAACTGCAAAATTCATCCACCCTTCCCACCCATTCTATCTCACATGTACCATTGGAAAAAACTTACACTGAGACTCATAATGAATCAAATCCAAAAATTGTAGAAGTTATGAAAGAAAATGAGGTTTCTTCTAGTTTGCACCAACAAACCATTTTAAAAGCTCAAGAACTTCATGATATGATGGCTATGGGAAATCAAGGAAGTAAATAATATATTGAAGATTGGTTTCACTCCATCATTTTTTTGCAACATCACTCCATACTTCAACAATTTTTGGCACCATCTTTTCAAGGGAAGTTGGCTTCTCATACCCTAATTTTTATTAACATACATTTTTTCAAATTTGGGTATGTACATAATTGAAGCCTTATTTCGGAAATGGCTCCACTGGAAATACTCTTATACGTAATCATATTCATTTTCCAATTCAGAGTAGGATAGTGGAGAAATAAATAAAAGAGGAAATAAAACAAACACATTTATTTATTTATTTTTGTAAAAATAGTTGTTTCTTTGTTGCAACACGCTGTGAAATCAACATTGATGATAAATGTTCTAATTTATTTGTGTATGTAGATGAATTATATTGCAAATAACAATTCTACAAACACTTATATTCATTTTTATCATCAATATGGAAAAATTTCTTGAATATCATATTTTTTTGGCTTGCGGGCTTGATGAAATTTCTGAAAACATAGTTGGGACAGTCATGTTTTGGGGGAGAAAAATTGAATATTTTTAAAACTTGTTTCTATCCTAAGTAGCCCTTGATATCTACTTTCCAACCCAATTGGAATCACTCAATTTGGATTTGAAACTAAAAAGTTAGAACCAAAACATTGACAGAGTGTCTAGTACGCAACTCAAGAACAGAGTTAGGACAGTGAGTTTTTGGAGGCCTAAATGACTATATTTTTAAAACCTGTTTCTTCGGAAGATTCCTCTATGAATCTAGTTTACAACGCAATTTGAATTACTCAATTTCGATATCGTATAAGGAATTTATGACGAAAATACTGACTGCCTATCTCAAATCAGCACTTTTGAAACTTTGTTTTCTCGCCTGTTCCTTAACGTATTTGACCCATCAATTCTTATTGTATTCAAACCTGCTTCTATTTGAGATCAATAAATGAACCTACTTTAATCTTCAATTCGAATCGCTCCAATCCGCCATCAAACGAATAATTTATGCTTGAAATACCAACTGTTGGTCTGAGCTGGAAAATCGAAAATGACTCTACTAAATAGGTTATTCTAAGCAAGTTTAACATACCATTACATGTAATTTTTAAAACATGTTTATATTGGAGATAAACCTTTGAATTAGCTCTTATTTAGTTTTGGAATCACTCGAATCGGACGAAAAACAAAGAAGTTATGATTAAAACACTGCTGGTTAGTATGGTCTACCACTGCTCTCCCGCAGGTAAAAAATATAATTTGTTTTATTTTTCCGTGGATTTGTTCTACAGAGTAACTAATTGTTAGTTTTTTGCATAATTTTTGGATTAGGGGAGCCTGATCACCTCTCTTTCTCCATGATTTAATGTTTTATTACAGGTAGACACTCGTTTTTTGCAGGTCTTAAAAGAATAAAGAAGGTCAATTTATGGACGAGCGATTCTTGAAAATTTAGTAAAACAAGGGAATTTCATCCAGTCCATTACCTAACAAATTTATAACAAAAATAAATGAAGAATTGGTTTCCATTTCAAGATTCATGTTACTGCTGCCAAAACATTTTTCAAAAAGATTATTTTTTTTTTTCCATTAATAGATTGATATTCCCTTAGGAAATAACATCATAGCTGTTGTAACTTAATAAAGTGTTGTTTCTTTTCTGATTTCTTTTATGTTTTTGTGTTTCAGGTGTTGATTCCTCTAAATTATAGTTTCCGTTCCATTTGCAATTGAACAATAAAGACTCCACCATGCAAGTTTCAGTTACAGAAGACAATTCTTCGGCAGCACCAATTCTGTGAAAAATAAAAATTAAAAAAATATATATATATATTTTTAAAAAAACCTGTACATAAAATTTTCTTTCTATTTGATTGGATTTGTTTAGCAATGGATTGCATATTAGCTTTGTTCTTTCCTCTATTTTTTCCTTTTTTCGTGTTTATATTTGTTTGTTGTTCCTCTTAAGGAATAACAGTCGTTCCTCTTAAGAAACAGTGCGTTTATGTGTTTATTTTTGTTGTTCATTCCAAAAGGAACAACATTTTTGCTGATTAGTTTTCTTTAAAAAAAAAACAACATTTTCGTTACATGTTTTTGTTGTTCCTTTCAAAAGGAATAGCACCGCTCGTTTTTGTTGTTCATTTTAAAATGAACAACAGTTTTGTTGTTCCCTTCAAAAGGAACAACACCGACTGTTCTTGCTGTTCCTTTCCAAAGGAACAGTATTTTCACAGATTGTTTTTTTTATTCCTTTCCAAAGAAACAACACCTTTTGAGTGCATTTTTCTTGTTTAAAAAAAAACAATTCTAGAACTTTTTTTGAATTTTTCATGACTTTTTGAAAGACAAACATACAATTTATGGAAGGATACACAATCATACAAATTAAAGCTTACTGTAATCAGCAAATCAAAAGAAATCGTCATTTTTAAGAAAGTTGTTTAGTAATGATAAGAAAAAAGAAAAAGGGACATAATCAATAACATGATTTTGTTGTCTTATTACCACTAAATTCATATGATCGATTATATTTATCATGTTGGCTCTTTCCCATATTTTATAACTTTCTTTGATTTTTACTTATGGAGTAGGAACAAGGGCATATTCTTTTCTATTGAGCTATTCAGATTTCTTCCACCATCCCTAATCTTAAAGAGTGTTGAGCCATCCTTATGAATAAATAGGAAAGTGCTATATGAAAAGAAAAATATGTACATATTTCATTAATAATTTTATAATTTGGCAGATGGAGGATAGGGGGTCTCATCAAGAGCCGGCCTACTATGTTCATAAGGAAGCAAGTGAAGTGGCATTCCCATCATGGCCACCAAACCAGGGATATGGTCCAATGGACAATTGAAAAAATTAAGAAGTCCTTGGAACATGAGATCTCATCACGAGATGGTCTGCTCACTTTTCACTTCTTCTTAGTGAATGGCATTATGATTTATCTGGTCACCAAGCTAGCACAATGGCCTCCGTTATGACAATTCACAAGCACTTCCTCAGCATAAATGAAGGACAATGGTTCCAAGGGTGAGAGAGCAACTCTGTCAAGGTTATGGACACCTGTGGGCAACAGAGCTTTGCTGATGGTATTGGAGTCACATTTATACACATCAATAGTAATATTAAACCCTTTTTCCTATATCTCTATTTAAATATCAGATGAAAGTATGAATCCTTAACCTTTGATTTTGAACCTATTATACATGAAAATCATCATAAATCGATCACATTAGTTTAATTGGGTAATAAACGCTTATGTACTTATGTTTATCTTAAGTTGTCCCTTCTCCTTATCCTTGAATCATTAAAAAACGCTTCTATATCTGTTTACGATTTATCACATGCATGGATTTCAGTAATGCGATAATTTGCTGATATATCATACATATGTATGCCTTTCCATGCTGTATAATTGATGTGCAGTACGCTGCCATTTTTCCACAATATTCATACTGCATTTCTACAGATTTTTTGTTGATTGAACTTTTTTTCATGCATCTTATATGTTGCCATTTAAAACTAAAACCGTGGATTCAAGAAAATTGCATATAGAATTTTGATTTGTTTACAGGAGAACAACAAGTATGGGGGAAAATTCTATTCGTAGCACGATCACACTATTGCAACTAACAACAAAGGCTCGCGAACGCGCACATGGCTTCCACCTTTTGCATCACTTTCAGTAACCGCTCAGCCTACATCAACTTCAACAAAGGCCAGTCCCTACATGTCCTTCCACATTTTTTCGGAGGTAACACTTGAGGCAAAATAGCATAATTTTCCGATTTATTATGAATTTAGGATAATTTCATGAAAATCTGTTGAGCATTGTTTATCATCATTCATTCCACATCTTTACCATTTCCCATTTTTTTAGACATGTCTCATCTTTCAGTTTGGGGGAGTGTTGATTTCCTTCATTTCTTTCTTATGACCATGTCAGTAATCTTCTTTGATATTCTTATTCATTCTCAACACCTCCCTTATTCCATGTTGTTTTACACCAAGCATAGATTTCAACAGATTGTAGCAACCACCTCTCTTTGTTTTCTAGCATTGCATAAGGACATGCTAATTCTTCATTTTTTGGGGGGGGGGGAATTGCTACACATGATGGATGTTTTCCACTTTCTTTCTCATTTAGGGCATACAATTTCATTTTTGTACAGTGCAGAAATTGATTTGCATATATCTTTAAAACTATGAATTGAATTTTTGTGATTTCTGGATAACAAAGAAGTATCATTAAAATGCACAAACCCAGATAATTTCACGCTAAATTAGTTCATAAAATTTCGAAAATTATGCACTATCACCTACAACCATTTTGTTTATATCTCATGATCCGTGCATCAAAACGATCTAATTTTTGAAAAAATGATTAATGAGGGTTGTTGCTACTTATGTCACATTTTTCTGCAACTTCATATACATATAGTTGAACGTCAACTGTAAAAATTGTTATGCCTTTATCAAGATTGCTAAAATTGAATATTCATTATTTGAGGAAACGTGCATTTGTTCCATCCATTTCATGGGTTAGGATGAACAATGTTCTTTGCTTGGTTAACACATCGGTTTTGTCTTTGGATTGCATGAGGACATGCAATATAGTTGTGGGTTGCATGAGGACATGCAATATATTCAGTTTGGGGGTATGTTGGGTCATGAATACGACCACTTTTTAACACTTATTTCATCCATTTTTACTCTTCTTTATCATGTCATTTATTATAATTTATCATATAAATCCATTTTATAATGATTTATGCTCTTATGGATGAATATTATTTATTCTCCTTTATTTTTAATAAATTGATGATTATTATGCATAATTTTATCAATGATGGTTTATTAATATATTTTGTAATATCATTCACCATTTTAGCCTCCAAGATATTTTCCAGACTGCAGATTTGATTTCCAAATCATCATGAAATATTCCAACTCAGAAATTTGTTGGAATAAGAAGTGATAGTTTTGCGATTGATATTCTGAGCAAATGAAGAAGAATCTGGAAAATCTGGAACATGGGTTTTGTCCAGAACGGGCCCAATTAACTTTTGAAAGGAGCGGTTTGCCCAAATTCGGCCTGTATTGAGAGAAACACAGGGTTCTTTGAGCACGAGTTTATCATATTTGTTGTTGCGGCCGTCCTCCAAATCTCAGCTGCAAAGCCAAATTCGCCTTGCTCTTGTTGAAAGATGGATGGAAATATATTTTCTTGTTGATAAATTGGTTGGGAACAATCCAATTTTGTTATGAGAGATCCTATTTACTATTTAATTTCTCCTCTCTTTGGTTATAAAAGGAGACGTTTGTAAAAGAGAGGGGATGGATGGACCATAGTTGTTGCTTTTGTGAATTGTAAACTTAATCAAAAGCTATGTTATTGAAAGCACGATTCCATTGTAATGCTGCTCCTGTTTAATGAATAATTGAAGTTGTTGTTCCATTCGCATCATCTGAAGTAGCTTGAGCAGTCCCTGTTGGTGGTTAAGGGCCCGACCCCTGCCAGCGTGAACTGCTCCTTTGTGTTATATTTCCAATTCCTGTAGCATGTGATCGATTTGCTACATACATGTTACTGTGAGTTTATTTCATTAGTTGTTTGTCATTTTACTGTCTTTATGTATTACGCTATTTGTTTATGAGTTATTTCATTATTGTATGATCTGAATCTTATTTATTATAGCGTGGGTTAATTGAGACAGCATATTGCCTTACTTAGAACATCCTTGGATTTGCGGAAGTGATATTGGTTCTATCTTAATTAATTCATAATTGCGTGTTTAATAGTTTACTGTTTTATTATAATGGATTGCGTTTCCGTTCCTTCCCAATTTAACAAGAGTCTTAATCCTCGAATTACTTATCTTGTTATGCTTCGTTGTTCGTCATTTGATGTTCCATTCCATTTGCTGTGTTAAACACCATGTTGAACACACACATGGTGTATGAGAAGAATAAACACACACGCAAGAGACTCAAACACACAATGAAGGATAAGCGTGAGGCTTTCTTATTTTCCATTATACAAAGATGTACATTTATAATACAATGGTGTGACTCTTGGTTTCACATTCCAAGGTCACTTGGACTCCATTGTGACTTTTCACATTCCACACCTACCCATGTAGGATTAGGTGTTCCAACATCCCCTCTTAATCCGAAGGGGTATGTGTGAGTCCAAGAAAAGAGTTGTAATACAAATCTGCAAAGTATACATGGCAGCACTTGGGCTGAATCAACTCTCTGAAATGTTGGAAAAAGGAGGTGGTTTTAGGATGACCACAAACACTGGAACGCAAAACTTGTTGCAGTTCCCGGAACTCTTCCAAAACTGGCAAGAAGCTAAAAGCTTCTGCTAGAGGAATTGTCCCTCATAAAAAAAGGAGACCTTCAACCTAAAAGAAGGGAGGTCTACTACCTGTGATGGTTTTAGGATTACCAACAACTTTGGAATGCTTGAAGCATTTCCTGGAACTCAACCAAAGCTGGCAAGAAGCTGAAGGCTTCTACTAGAGGAAGTGTTCCTCATATATGAAAGGGAGACCTTCGACCTAAAAGAAGGGAGGTATACTACCTGTGATGGTTTTAGGTTATCCACCAACCAAAGATGATGGTTTTAGGTTATCCACCAACCGAAGGCATGCTCATGGGCATCCATGTCTCTGGCTACATCTCTGAATCCGGAATGACGAATTGTGGCTCAGGCTCGCTTGAACTGCTGGCTACAACTCTGAACATGGAATGAGAGATTGTGGCTCAGGCTCGCTTGATTTGTCGTCGAAGCTTGTACATGACCACCATTTCCCCCCCTGTCAGGGACAAGGTGAGATGATGGCGAAAACTCAACTGCAAGTTTGTTCAATATGCGTGAACAAGTTCTAACATGTGTCGTAAACATCTTCTTGGCTGCTGATGCCCATTTCCAAGAAGCGATCCATCCAAGATGAATCTTGGTTCTTGTAGGAGGTTTGTTTCTGAAGCATCTGTGTGAAGAATGAGTGTGCCAACCACAGTGCTTGCATGGATGAAGATCAAAACAGTGATCTTTCATATGGCCAACTCGATCACAGTGTTGGCATTTTACAATCTGATGTTGTTGTGGAACAGGATCTGGAACAGCTGCAGGTGAACTGTCATAAAGAAATCCGGCACTCTGAAATTGAATGGGCTTGGAGTAGTCCGGAATATGAAAGGACACATCCTTGTCATATCCAAGACCAGTTCTGTGCTTGTTGTGGACAAGCTCTTCCCAAGGTCTGATGATGGGCTTAGGAAGTGCAGGTTGGGCTGCTGCATCTGCATGTACATCTGCTCTAGTACAAGGAACTGAATGGGAATCAATTGCAACTTTACTGACTTTCTTCTGATGAGAGTCCTTCTCAATCTTCTGAACAGAAACAGGTTCAGAATGGTGACTCTTTTGCTGAATTTCGTCTTGTTGAAGCTGAGATTCCAACTGCAAAAACTCAATCTTTTCTTGTGCATGTAGCAAACAACTTTGAATATTACAAAGAGCATCCTTGCTCATTTTTATCATGTCATCAACATTTGAATGAATGAGGTCATTCAACAACACTAATGCCTCATTGATTTTAGCCATTTTACAACTTAGGCTCAAAAAATGAAAGGGCGTCGGCTTCAACCAAAAATGCACCCGTTTACAATGTGATGCAACAAGAAATACAAATGACTCCAAAGAATTCTCAAAGTAAAAAATCTGCTCCTCAAATGATGGAGGGCAATCAACAATCCAACAACTCAAGTACTAATTGCAACTATGAAGAAGATACTCAAAATACAATGTTAGCTCAATACATATCTCTGCAAAATATTTGTAAATGTGTAGCTAAAAACACTTGTGCAAGAATCTTTAAGGCAATTGAATTCTCTTCAAAGAGTTGTTTTCAATGATGGCAAACTTGTGTTCAAATGTCAATTTCTTCAAAAAATCACTCTTATGCCACAAATCACACAATGTCAAATCTTCAATATTCAGTTCATTTTCTTCATATGTCAATTTTTCTTTTTCTGTTGTTCAAATTTTCTTCTTCCTCTCTCTCTCTGCTGTTTTTTTTTTTTTTTTAAATTAATTGAAAATTAATTAAAAATAGATTAATGGGAATAATTAAAAATGGAGGGAATTTTAATTAGGGAAGGAGAAATATTAAAATGGGATGGGATAATGGGTGAGGGGAGATATTAAAAAAATTTAAGAATGAATTTAAAAGGAGGGGCCAATATTTTAAAAAGTAGGTGGTATTAAAATTAAAATTTAAAAATAAAAAGATTAATTAAAAGGGATCATTAAAAAATATGGATTAGGGAAGGGTAATTACTTTGGAAAGGGAGGAGGGTTATTAAAAGAGGAACGAATTTAAAAAGGCGGTTTTGTATATGTGAAAGAGGTCGTATTGCAGGTCGCGGTGAGGAAGGACGTTTGATAATGGAGGGCGGTATTGCAGAAAGGCCGTGTGGGAGGCCATTGAAGTGGGAGTGCTAGTCGATGAGGGGGAGCGTGGGCAGGGTTGAGAGGCGGTGGAAGGGTCGCGTTGGGGAGTCGGGTAGGATGGATGGGGAGCTAAACAGTGACCAGAGGGGAGCGTGGGTTGGGTTTGGTGTTGCAGAGGCGTTTGTGAGTAAGGAGGCAGGTAGGGTGTAGGGAGAGGTGAGGCGAGGGCAGCGTTGGTAGAGAGGAACGTAGGTAGAGAGTTTGCAGACCGTGAGGGAAAGCGATAAGGCTCAGGTTGAAGAGCACAGGGCAGGGGTATGGGGGCTGCGCTGCATTTTTTGGTATATGCGTGAGGGCGTCGGTGCTAGATATGGCGTAACTTGAGTGAGGAGGGGGGACGGCCAAAGCCGTGGAGATGACGTGAGGATTTATGAAGTCATGGGTGGAGTATGCATAGATCAGGGTTAAATGATGGGAGTGTGAGTGTTGGGATTATAGCAGGGTGGAGCCGAGGGCCGTAAGGCCTGGGGATATTGAATCGTTTTTTTGTTTTTTTGTTTTTTTTTGTTTTTTTTGTTTTTAATTTAATGTGCAGGTTGCAGGTTTAAGTGGGGAAGGCTGAAAGGCCAAGAACAGTGAAATCAAATATATTTTTTTATTTTTTTTTATTTTTTAAACAACAGAGTAGAGATAGGAGACTTCAAAACAGAAGCATATTTTTCTTCTAAATACACAGCAGAATGGACAAAATGCAGAAATGAGGGCAGCAGTACAAATTTCAAGTGTTGAAATGCAACAGCAGATTGCCAATAAAACCCAGAAATTTTCCAATAGCTCAGCAGCAGAAAATATTTTCCAGCAGTAGAAAAACCCAGAATTGCAGAAATTTTCAATGGAAAAACTCAGAAATTTCTTCCATTAAAACCAGAAACTTCTTCTTCAGAAACCCAATTTAAAACACTATTCCAACGGCTCTTTAAAAGATAGAAATTGCAGAGAAAAATTATAATGAAAACCTTCAGATGGGCACAACTGCCTTTCTTCAAATCCAATGCTTGAATGCTGCTCCTTTTCAAAGCAGATTTCTGAATGCCGGCAAAAAAACTGCTGCAGAAACTCTGAGTGTTGCAAAAATGCCAAGAATTTTGTAGATATGCACAGGCCATAAACACAAATGACTCACTCAATTTGGAGTAGGGCCAGCAATCGCCCGCTCTGATACCATGTTAAACACCATGTTGAACACACACATGGTGTATGAGAAGAATAAACACACACGCAAGAGACTCAAACACACAATGAAGAATAAGCGTGAGGCTTTCTTATTTTCCATTATACAAAGATGTACATTTATAATACAATGGTGTGACTCTTGGTTTCACATTCCAAGGTCACTTGGACTCCATTGTGACTTTTCACATTCCACACCTACCCATAGAGGATTAGGTGTTCCAACATGCTGTTTCGTTTAACTGTTGTTCATTTCAGAATGTAGATATAAAGCTTCGATATTCAATTTTCTGTTCAATAGGATTTACCGTTTAATATAGTTTTGTTGTTCAATTCCTTTAATTTCGGTTTGCTGTACATTTACATTGCTTTTCGTTTCATATTAATTAGTTTACAAGAGTTTGCTTTCATTTCGATTGCTTTAAGATCACCAACTGTAGAGGACACTGGTTATTGCTTCCAAGTTCCCAGGTTGGTTATCTTGCATCGATTTCTAAGGGAAGGATTTATTTCTACTGTATCCCTGATCGATGTTTTGCAGTTTGATTTAATTCTCAGAGCATTTCCATTTATAATTAGATTTCTTTACAAGCATCCATTTACTCTTGTATCTCGAACACAGTACTACATATTGCAAGGCATTACTCTTGGATAAATTGCTGCCTCAGACAGAGTACACTTTTGAAATAAAAAGTCGCTCCCGGATTGATAATTAATGTGAGATAAATAGGTGTTAAAAGGATACCTTTTATACCTCGACATTTTGGCGCCGTTGCCGGGGAGAGTCTATGCCATTTAGAAAGAGTGATGCATATTTAATTTTTTTTTTCTTGGGAAGAATTGGGTATTAAAGACGGAAGGTAAGAACCTGCGCCCTGAGCAAGAAACACACTTGTTCAATGGCCCGCTTCACAGAAGAATTGAGTGAAAGCTTAAGGTAGGAATGAATGCTTGCATTTTTTTTGAATTTTAGAGGTAGAGTCTTTTTTGAAAGAAATCTTGTAATTCCACTTGAGTGGTGATGTAAGCACCACCCATTTCACTAACCAATTGAAAGGAACATTGGAAGGAGGATCCTTAAAGAAACACCTGAAGAACATCTTCTATTATGGTAAGAAATGGCTCACATTGCAACTTTTGAATTCTCTATCAAAGATCTAGGAGGAGTGACACAAATGCACATAATTCCCCCATTGTCTCTACCAAATTTTCATGGTTTGACAAATGAAGATCCAGATACATTCTTATTTGAGTTTGAAATACTTTGTAGAGGATATGATTATTGTACTAACGATCAAAGGTTGAAAGTGTTTCCTCTTACTTTAAAAGGAGCAGCTCTCCGATGGTTCATGAGCCTAGGTGGAAACTGCATCCAAACATGGGAGGACATGAAGAACATATTCTTGAAGAAGTACCAAGACTATTGCAAATCCAATGAAGATATTTTCAGTATGACAAAAAGGGAAGATGAAAGCTTGGAGGACTATGTAGAGCGATTTCGATACAACCTTCAAAAATCAAAGCATAAGCATTTGGAAAAAGAGATCTTTAAAACACTCCTTTTTAAAGGAATCAAAGATGATTTTTTAGAACTCTTAAATCTGATAGGAAAAGGTGATGTTTTTCAGTTATCATATGATGATGTTTGTGAATTGTGCATAAGGTATTCAAGAGGAATTTCCAAGGCTGGTAAGAATTCTAGAGAAGTTTTTTCTTTCTCTTCCAAATTTACTACAAGAACAAGAGACATAAGAGCTGAAATCAAGGTTTTATTTGAAAATTTTAAATATGATTTTATTAGCTCTCTAAAGTCACAATTGAATGTTTTGCAGGTTCAGAGAAATCAATAATTTGATGAAGTGTTTTTCCCTCATTACCAAAAGGAGCATCCCATAGATAATCACTCTTCCTTATCTAATTTGGAAGTAGCATATCAAAGAGATGCGGAAGCTGCAACAAGGTCAAAACCATGGAAATCATGGCCTACAGGTATGATTCAAAACACTTCCTCTCCATTCTCTTACTTGCATAATCCATTATGGAATACTCATATGTTTGGGCAGCCATGCCAATCTCAATATAACCACCACCAATCTTGTTTGCAAGTTTGGAATGGTTCACCTTATGATTGCATGACTACTCTCCCTCATCTTGTAGCACAAACACATCTTCTAGCTCTTCCACAACACCTTGTTTGCCGATCAAAATCATCCACTCAACACAATCAACTATCTCATCAAGAGGCTCCATTCCCTACACAATCTCCTGCTCAACTCATTCCACACCCACACGATAATAAACCAGTAAAACATCCTTACAATGTTGAACTGCAAAATTCACCCACCCTTCCCACCCATTCTATCTCACATGTACCATTGGAAAAAACTTACACTGAGACTCAGAATGAATCAAATCCAAAAATTGTAGAAGTTATAAAAGAAAATGAGGTTTCTTCTAGTTTGCACCAACAAACCATTTTAAAAGCTCAAGAACTTCCTGATATGATGGCTATGGGAAATCAAGGAAGTAAAGAATATATTGAAGATTGGTTTCACTCCATCATTTGTTTGCAACATCACTCCATACTTCAACAATTTTTGGCACCATCTTTTCAAGGGAAGTTGGCTTCTCATACCCTAATTTTTATTAACATACATTTTTCAAATTTGGGTATGTACATAATTGAAGCCTTATTTCGGAAATGGCTCCAGTAGAAATACTATTATACGTAATCATATTCATTTTCCAATTCAGAGTAGGATAGTGGAGAAATAAATAAAAGAGGAAATAAAACAAACACATTTTTTTATTTTTGTAAAAATAGTTGTTTATTTGTTGCAACATGCTGTGAAATCAACATTGATGATAAATATTTTAATTTATTTGTTTATGTAGATGAATTATATTGAAAATAACCATTCTACAAACATTTTTATTCATTTTTATCATCAATATGGAAAAATTGCTTGAATATCGTTTTTTTTTTGCTTGCGGGCTTGATGAAATTCTTGAAAAAAAAGTTGGAACAGTCATGTTTTGGGGGACCAAAAATGAATATTTTTAAAATATGTTTCTATCCTAAGTAGCCCTTGATGTCTACTTTCTAACCTAATTTGAATCACTCAATTTGGATTTGAAACGAAAAAGTTAGAACCAAAACATTGGACAAGAGTGTTCAAGAAGACTAGAGGAGAAGAGTATTTCCAGTATCTGATCAAGTGGAAGGACCAGCCAGATGAAGATGCCACTTGGATGACTGAAGTGATGTTTTAGAAGATAGGCAGTTCTATGAAAGAGCTCATGGACAGGAGTCCATGAAGAAAATTTCCCTCAGGAGTCTGATGCAGGGGCATTAGACACTAGCCAGCAATGTAGGAGGATTGTCGACATGTTGTGGCTAGAAAGGTCCAAAATATCTCAGAATGTAGCAGCAAGGTGTCAAAAAATTAGCTGTCTGTTATAATTAGGGGAAATATATTAGTTAATAACTATAGAAGTCGAATAAGTTATTCGTGTCAGTAGCATTATGCAATTAATATTTTATGTTACATAAATAGAACGGTCCTCAAAGGAACCGAAGAGACATGTAATGAATTATATATTGTAACCCCTGCTACTTTGAAAAGGGGGATTTGGTAGTGAATTAACGAATTGAGAAGCATTTTTCTCTGTTAATTGAAATTCGAGCTTTTTGGTCTATTTGTGTGTGTGCTCTTGACATTCTCCAAAGAACTACTCTTTTGAATTGAGAACTCTATGTGTTAATGGAAGGAGAACAATTGTTGTGGTAAATCTCACTTGGTTCCCTGTCTGGATGTGATTTATGCCCTAGGCATCGAAATTGAATGTGTGAATCCGTTTGAGGTTGTATAGGATTTTGAGCGACCCCACTGTTACGCTCTATTTTCCAGAGAAAAGAGAAGTGCTGTCGGAAGCGTAATCTCCATCCATTAGAACATATAACAATGTTTTGTCATAAGTGGAGTAATACTGTTGAAGCCTTGACCCCTGAGTTAACGAGTCAGAGATTATACAAAGAAAGGCGTTAACCCGAGTAGAAATTCTGGTTAGTCACTGTTCCATTCCCATCGTGGGGTTGCGAAACCAAATTAGCCTATTTCGCACTGCTTTTGAGCAAAGGCGAAACCATTCAAAAGGAACGCGATCTAGTGGAATATTGCCACGTCGACGGGGAAATACCTCCCTCATCGCATGAGTTTTATGTGTTAACTCTCGATGGGAAAATTAATGCGATATTGATGTGGATCGTCTGATCTGGAGGCTGATTGATCGAAGGGTAGTCGTGTCACAAGTTGCTTGGGAGATAAGTCAGGTATGCATTGGGGTTTGTGTGTTGATTTCATGTTTATTAATACGTTGGATGTGTGGGACCCGTGAATCATCATGCAATATGAAATGTCATGTTAATGTTATAAACCATGGTTGAGTGCTATAAGCGTTGGTATATATGTTTAAAGGCATCAGACCATTTTTATAGTATTAAGTGCTAAGGTTTGAATTATGAACATGGTTTATTATATTTTGCCTTAGAGGGTTCGTTAAGGGCTTTGTGAGACGGTTCAATTACGATTCAATACATATGCAAAAGAAAGGCTCCAAATATATGTAAAATGATTTATAACAAGGGACCAAGGTTATAATACAAGGCATATCTATTATATTTAAGAGCGCGTGATAAAAATAAAAAAAGGCTCTATTGTTTGGAGTTTAAAAAGGGACTGTCAATACATTCATTAATAAATTTCCAAGAAATTGATAAATTAATTAGAAAGAATAAATTAAAGAAGGCTCCCTTGGTTAATGAAAAAGACCGGGAGAAAAGAGACAGACTCTCCTTAGTGCCCGGATTCAATTTGTTGTTGTCATAATAGAACAAAAAAATCTTTTATATTAAATATATGATTTGTTATGGGGTATAAAACTTGCAGGAAACAAAGTATGAAACTGCGCCAACAGATAAAATCTTGAAAGATAGAATGACATTTGGTTTTGAAAGAATGTGTATAGTTCATGAGTCAATTGTTTCTATGGTACATCATTTGTTTTTTATTTACATTGATGTATATTATTTAATATTTCAATTTTCATTATTCTCACCAATGTATATACACTCATTACAATTTATTTTTATGTTTGTAGATGGAAGCTGAAGAAGAAGAAAACAATCAACACCGTGAAAAAAACATTCCTCAAAATAACCCAAGTCATGGAAGTAGCTCGAGCAGTGACAACAGTTCAAGCGAAGAATGATGATCATTATATTTGGATATCAAATCAAGGCGTTGTATTTTTTGAAATATTTGTCTCTGAAATCAGACATTTTGTTTAATGTAATGGACATAGTTTCCCAATTGAAAGACAAAGCGATACCAATAATTATCCCATTTTCTATGACAAAGAGTGTCTTATTCATATATATATATAATAAAATATGTTTTAATTTATTCTATGTGTTCTACATTTCCGCTGTGAAATGTAACACCACTGATTAAATATATGGAAGATTAAATATTTTAATGAAGAGATGTGAAATCTAATTATATGACATAACAAATTAATCCAAAAATCACATTCAAATGCACTAATAGAAATTTAATTTATATGAATAATGTTATAAGATATGTGTCGCCTTTTGATGAAAATTGAATTTAAAAAAATCACAATAATTGCACTGTCACAGGTTGATGTTTCTAAAAAATATAAAATGAACATCGGCGCGTGTCAATTACTATACACCGATGCGTTTGTATGATAAAGCGCACTGGTGCATTACTACGACCTATGGGCACCACACAAATACCAATACCAATTATAACTCTTGGTGCGTTTGTGCGATACTGCTGTTGACATAATTCGTGCCTCCTCCTTTCGGTGTACTTTACCTCATTTTCCTTTGTCCATTGTTATCCCAGACCCAATTGATCAATGAATTTAGTTAAAATTACTTTTAGAATGATTAACATGACTGACTTGCTAAGTTTTGTGATTTTTGTCATTGTAATGCATTTTGACCGGAACTAGCTGCAGAATGCATACATTCCGTAGCTAACCGGAAATTCTGCAGCTGTCTTCACGTTTAGGTATGTTCCAGGTGGCTTCTCAAGAAAAACCACATATGGGTATATTCCACGTCATGCCTACATTGTTCGTTGCTCATCATGAAGGAAAAACCGAATTCTGGATATGGTTTTGGTACGTGGGAACACATTTAGGAAGGCAGACTTCTAATAGGGCTGTCTCAGTCCAGATGTCCTTTTCATTTTTACGTTGCCACTTCAAGAGTCCTAATGTGATTTCGATAAGGAAAGACAATGCTCCTAGAATTGTTGCAAGTCTTGTTATGTATATTTGTTATATAAACACTTGGGAAACCGAGAGCTAGGCTAGATTTTATTCTAGATTTTGCTTAGATTTTGTGCTACATTTCTGAAGACGCAGATTGCTCTGTTCAAGTTATTCCTCTTTTAATGAAGCAGACAGTGTTGTTTTGAAAGCGTTAATTTGATTTGGAGTTAGATTCCGTCAGGTGGTAGAGGGCCCCTGCCTCTTGCATGGATTTATTTGCGTAATGTAGATAAGTATCCTAGCTGCCTTTACATTTCTTGAAGTTGAATTCGTAGTTGTTTTCATTAGTTACTATAGTTATAACTCGTTCTAAAAACTCTTCCAAAAGAAGAAGCTCTTCCAAAAGATTATGAAAAGGAATGGGAAATGGCTATAGTATTGTAGGATTTAATTGCAATCTCTTTTGCTCACCATCACAGTTATACTTATGCTAAATACTCTTCCACAAGAAGAAACTCTTCCAAGAAATCTTTATAATGTTTTAAGCATGATTGTGATCCTGAACGCTTCATTTGTGTGTTTGCACTAAGTACCATAGTTGTCCTTGCTCTTAAATGCTTGTCCAACATATCATAATGATGAGTGGGAGATAGCCATGATATCTTAGTTTTTAATTGCTTTCAGTATTTATGTTTGCATAGCACAAGTTAGGATACTCCGGAGTTTAATTGCACTTAACTCATGTTCAGTTGTTTTGTTTTAAGTTTGATAATGACTTGTAGTTTAACACTGCTTTAGACTAGTGACATCTTAGTTACAGTTTTAGTTTCACTCATTGCGTTGGCACTCCAAATTCAGTTTTCACTCACTGCATATTAGATTACTTCAGTTGTTAAACTTAACAAAACAACCTTCATTATTTACAAACCTCTTCTTGTTCTAAAATCCATAATTGATTCATAACCATATGAACAGAAGACAATATCATTTTAAGGCCTGAAGTACTTCTGCAACTTCCTGATCATCTTACAAACACAAATTTCTTCAAAAGACTATTTTAAAGATCTCTAACCTTTGAGTGAAGTGTAGTGTTATCAAACTAAGTGGCAGAATAGAGTTAGGAACTAGCCTTAGAGTAAAAGACCTTATGATGGTATCAATGTTTTACTCCAATTATGCTTCAACAAATCTCTAATCAAGGATAAAATGTTGCATCATTATAAGTTAGTTGTTTAACTGTTTAGATAGGAGGATTTTCATACTTAATTGACCATGTCTCAAGCTCTCTCTCAAAACACCTTTGATGAAAGCATTTGACAAGTTGAGTTTATGTTTTGAATCATTTGTTTAAAAGTCATTATCAAGATTTGTTTCTGCTTAGTCATAGTTTAGATTTGATTCTGTTTCAGTATTGCATTTGCATTTGTCATTTGTCATCAACCAATTAGGCTTCACTCTGTTTTTAATCATTAGCTCCTTTCCATTAGCTTTCTAGTCATTTTCCTTGTGAACATAAAACTACCAAAAGACCAAAAACATCATAAATCATCACAAAAGATCAAAAACATCATAAAACACTACACACAACGCATTAAGAAACAAACACCTAGGTACATACAGTACACTTCACTTCAGCAGTTTACCAACCCTGGTTGACAATTAAATGAGCTCAATTTAGGAGACTAGATTGAGACCAAACATTTTGGCGCCGTTGCCGGGGAAGTGAAAACTAGGTAACTTTTGTTTCTTAGCATCCAAAAACAATTTTATGCGTAGGGAGAGAGATTCAAGGGGAAGATTTATAAGCAGCAGAGGCAGAAGTTTGATTTCTAGAACACCACTTGTTTCATCTAGATCCAGAGCTAGTACACCTTCAACTCAAACCCATCTTCCATCCTTTACTGATCCCGGACTTCTAGAAGACCTGAAATCAGATATCCCATTAGAGAAACCTTCCACTTCATCCACTGAACTTGCCATAGAAGAAGATCTAAAGACTCCTGGTAGGGACATAAATCTTTCCACTTCCACAGGAGAGTCAACCATGGCAGAAGAAGGAGGAGGAGGAGTTTTTAATGGAGAACACACACTATTTGGAGGTAGAGGTAGAGGTAGAGGAGAAGGAGGTAGAGGAGAAGGAGGCAGAGGTGCAGATGGAGGAAGAGGTAGAATAGGAAGCTCTTTTGGGTTCCCTATAATTGATGAAGAAACCAATACAACCATGAAAAATATTTCACCCTTTGTCCTTCCAAACTTCTATGGACTTAAAACTGAAGATCCTGAAACCTTCTTATTCGAATTTGAAGTGCTTTGTAGAACTTATGACTACTTACAAGATGCTCAAAAAATGAAATTATTTCCTTCAACTTTGAAGGGAGCAGCATTGAAGTGGTTTATGAGTCTAATCAGTAGTTCTATTAGAACATGGGAAGACATGAAACAAGAATTTCTAGAGAGATATTTGGATTATTGTATGCCGGTTAATCATAAGGAAGAAGTGTTCAAGATGTTACAAAAAGAAGATGAAAATTTGGAAGATTTGTTGGAGAGATTTAATTACAACATCAAAAGAGAAAAAATGGAAAACCTAGATCAAGACACCTTAAAAGCTCTTTTGTTGAAAACAATTAGGGATGAATGGTTGGATATTCTTAACATGATGGGAAAAGGGGATATATCACAACTCACATTACCTGAAATATCTGAGTTATGTATCAACCTTTCAAGAGGGGAATCTAAAACTGTCAAAGGTCCAAGAGATCCTGCTCTTGCAAGGGCAAGTAAATCTGCTTCTGGGACAGTAAGTAGATCAGAAATAGGACATATGCTTGATGATTTTAAATCTGACATCTTAGGGAGTCTTAGTGAACAAATAGACACCCTCAAGATATAAAACAAGCAAAAGGCTGAATCTGATGCCTTGGCAATCTTTTGTCCCAAATGTAGAAAGAAACATGCCTTGAGAGAGTGTCCTTTGGATGTAAAAGTTGTAGAAACCTGTGTCATTTGTTCTGAAAAACATGAGACCAAGAATTGTCCTTCTCTTCCTGGTCTCAAAGTTGTCTTTCAGGAGGAAACTCCTACAGATTCCACAGAGTCCCTCAATTTTGTATCTAGAAGGCCTTGGCAAGGACCTCAGACACAAGGATTCCATGATCAAATGTATAATCAACCTCCACCTTGGAATTCTTGGCAGCAACCTTGGTCTCAATTTCAAAATCAATCTCCAGCTTGGGCACAAGGATCACAAAGTCCCTATGGAAGATACTCCCCATACTATCAGTATCCACCATCCTATCCACCATACCCACAATTTTATCCTCAAAATCCTCAACAAAATTTTCCTCAAAATCTTCAACAAAATTTTCAACAAAATCCTCAACAACATCATCAAAACCAACCACATCAAAATCAACCACTTTCATTACCATTCCCTCAAAAATCAAATCAATTGCCTGGTCAACCCATACCAAACCCCAATAATAAGAACCCTCAGAATACATACATGATAGAAGGCCAACAATTTCCAACTTATTTAATTACTCCTTTAGACCTTAGTGATGTTCAACTGAGGTCTGGAAGAATACTTGAAAAGAGGAAACCTTCTGTGATCATACAAGAACAAGATAATTTTGAGGAAGACTCCCTACGGGTGAATAAAAGTCTTGAGGAAGACACATCATTTCAAGACCCAAACACTGAAAAACTAAAACAAAAATATCCAATAAATCCAACTCCTGTATTAGAGCAACCATCTACATCTACTTCTATACCTCCCTTTCCAGAAAGATTACAAATTGATAGAGATGTAGAAAAACAAATCATGGTGACTAATTATGATTTCTTAGATGAGCTGAGAAATGTTTGCATTAAAATTCCATTATTACAAGCCATCAAAGAAATCCCAATTTTAGCCAAAACAATAAAGGAGTTGAGTATGAAGACAACAAGAAAAAGAATAAGAGAAACCAAGAAAATTCAACTGGTAGGACAAATAGCACACATTATGATGGGCAAGATTGCTATTCCAAAGTATCTTGACCCAGGAAATCCAGTTGTCAAAATTCACATCAATGGAATTGAAATTCAAAACACACTCATTCATTTAGGAGCAGCAATAAATATCATGAGTAGACAAATCATGGACAAACTGAAACTTCCTAATCTTCTCTTTACACCCACACTATTACAATTAGCAGATAGATCTGTGATCAGACCAGATGGGGTAATAGAAGATATTCCAGTATCCCTAGACTCTTGGGAGTACCCTGTGGATTTCATGATCCTAACACCCAAGAATAATCTAGGAGGCCATCCTGTTATACTAGGAAGACCTTGGTTGGCTACAGCTGATGCTTTTATTAGCTGTAGGTCCGGTGATATGTATATTTCTGATGGTAGTTCAACAAAGAAATTCACTTTATATCCTCCAGCTAGGACAATTACAGATCTAGATGACACTCAATGGATAGAGGATGAAGAATATTTACAACCACTCTTCACAATTTCAGAAATCAGTGAAGATAATCAAATTCTGAATACTCTAGAAAACTTTGAATCCTCTCCAAAACACAAACATGAATCATTTCAAGAGGGATCCAATATTGAGTTTTTGTCATCTAGGCAGATGTCTCTTCATTCTATGGACAAATTTGGCAGCTCTACAAGTGAAATTTTTCCAGGCAAAACTTTAAATATAAACAAGAACCTAGAAAAATTCCAACAAGAAGAGTTAGTCAAAGTATTACAGAGACATTCTTCTGCATATGCATGGGAATACACTGACATGAAAGGGATAAGTCCCAAGACTTGTACTCATCACATCTATATAGAGGCAAATTGCAAACCAATCAGGCAGCCTCAAAGACGGATGAATCCAAATCTTAGGGAAATTGTTAAAGAGGAATTGCAAAAATTGTTAAATGTTAATTTTATCTATCCTATTTCAGATAGTCAGTGGGTTTCTCCTTTGGTAATTGTGCCAAAGAAAAATGGAAAATGGAGGGTGTGTGTTGACTACCGAGAACTGAATAAAGCTACTCTTAAAGACCATTTTCCCTTACCTTTCATAGATCAAGTATTAGATACATTAGCCGGCAAAAAGTACTTTTCATTCCTAGATGGGTTTAGTGGTTACAATCAAATCCAAGTAGCACTTGAAGACCAAGACAAAACCACATTCACCTGTCCTTGGGGTACCTATGCTTACCGAGTATTGCCATTTGGATTATGCAATGCACCTGCAACATTCCAAAGGGCAGTATTAGGAATTTTTTCGGATCTAATACATGACTGTGTAGAGGTGTACATGGATGATTTCATAGTTTACGGGAACACATTTGAAGAGGCTTTAGAAAACTTGGAAAAAGTCTTAAAAAGATGTCAAGAAGAAAACCTTTCACTTAGTCATGAAAAATGTTTTATGATGTTCACTGAAGGTATTGTTTTAGGGCACCACATTTCAGGGGATGGGATTAGAGTTGATGAGGCGAAAGTTGAAGTCATTTCTAACCTATCCATTCCAAGTTGTCAAAGAGATGTAAGAAGTTTTCTAGGATTTGCAGGGTACTATCGGAGATTTATAGAAAACTTCACCAAAATAGCATCTCCTCTCTTCAAATTACTCACCAAAGATTGTGAATTTAAGTGGACTTCTGATTGCCAGTTAGCTTTTGAAACCCCGAAAACCAAAATTTCTGAAGCACCTATATTAAGGGGACCTAACTGGAAGTTACCTTTTCATATCTCGACAGATGCTTCCGATACAGCTCTAGGAGCAGTATTGGGACAAAAAGATTTAATTCCCTATGCCATCTATTATATCAATAAAAATTTGAATCCTGCAAAGTTAAACTATACTGTAACTGAAAAAGAGTTTTTAGCCGTTGTTCATGCCATAAACAAATTTAGACACTATATAACAGGCTATGAAACTTTTATTCACACTGATCATTCTGCAATTAGATACCTAATGAACAAATCAATTACTAATGGCAGAGTTATAAGATGATTGTTACTCTTACAAGAATTCAACATTACTATTCTAGATAGGCCTGGAAAACAAAACACAGTAGCTGATTTCCTATCTAGACTCCAAAATATCAAAGATGACACTCCGGTTGAAGATCAATTTCCTGATGAATATCTTTTTGCAATCTCTACTCAAACTCCATGGTTTGCTAATATTGCTAATTATTTAGTTTCAAGAAAATTTCCTTCAATTATGAATGCAAGGGATAAAAGAAAAATCATTAATGATAGTGCAAATTATTCATGGGTCGCTAATGAGTTGTACAAGACAGGTCCAGATTTGATCATTAGAAGGTGTGTTCGTGAAGATGAGATGCCTGAGATTCTTAAGGCATGTCATGATGAACCTTGTGGCGGACACTTTGCAGATAAGAGGACAGCCTATAAGATCCTTAATTTAGGATATTATTGGCCATCTTTGTTTAAAGATGCAAAGGAGTATGTCAAAAGGTGTGACAATTGCCAAAGGGTAGGGAAACCTTCTCCTTCAGGTGAGATGCCATTACAACCTCAGGTACACATTGAACCTTTTGAAAAATGGGCTTTGGATTTTGTAGGACCCATTAGTCCTCCATCAAGACAAAAGAAATATATATTAGTTTGCACTGATTATGTTACTAAGTGGGTAGAAGCTAAACCATTACTTGTTGCTAATGAATCATCTGTAGTTACTTTTCTTTTTTAGGATATTTTTACTCGTTTTGGTGTCCCAAGGGAAATTGTTACAGATCAAGGAGCTCAATTTACATCAAGGCTAGTGGAGCAAATGATGGAGAAGTACAAAATCAGACATAGAAAATCTACTCCTTATCATCCACAAGAAAATGGTCAAGTGGAATCTACTAATAAGGTCATTGAAGGAATCCTAACAAAGATTGTCCATTTACATAGAAGAGATTGGGTAGATAGGCTTCCTGAAGCCTTGTGGGCCTATAGAACTACATGGAGAAACACAACAGGCCATACTCCTTATGAACTTGTTTATGGAAAGCAAGTTTTGTTTCCCATAGAGTTCCAGATTCAAACTTTCAAAATGGCAGTTCAGCTAGGACTTGATTTAACGGAGGCACAAAAGCATATATTGGAGCAGATTAATGAATTGGATGAGATCAGACAAGATGCAGTTCAGAAAACAAGTCTAGTCCAACAGCAAAGGACTAGATGGCATGACAAGTACATCAAAGAGAAGAAATTCAAAGAAGGTGATTGGGCTCTCTTGTTTGATTCAAAATTCAAGGATTTTCAAGGTAAATTTCAGACACATTGGCTTGGGCCATATGAAATTGTTGAAATTTTTGATAATGGGGCAGTAAAAATCAGAACTATAGATGAAGAAGAGATCACTTTTCTTGTGAATGGTCATAGATTGAAGCTGTATCACAAACCACTCTCAAGAGAAGAATTTGTCAAGAAGTTCCAAGAATGCAGTGATGTGAAGTTAATGAAGAAGAATTCTTCTTCTTCATCAACTTGATTAAATTTTCTGAAGTATTTCTTTGAAAAAAGAAAAAAATTAAAATTTAAAAAAAAATAAAAATAAAAAATAAAAAAATAAATAAAGGTATAAACATGAAAACAAATCATTGATTGGCATGTTTATACAGAAAAAATAGGGTGAAAATCAGAGTCTCTCTGACACTCTAACTTTTCCCATTTTGTTTTTACAAGCAGCTGTTACAAAATCATAAGTTCAGATCCATAGTGCTTATGATCCATCTCATTTCATTTCACTTCATTCACTTATCCATCCATATTCCATTTCATTCATTCATGCTCTACTTCATTCCATATTTCATTCATCCCATTCCATACTCCATCCATCTCCATTCATATCATATAACATTTCACCTATATCCAAAAACACTCCATTCCATGATTAAAATACTCTACAGGTACATTCTGCAGCTCAACAGACATTCTGCAGCTGATCAGCCTTTCTGCAACTAGACAGTCATTCTGCAACTACAAATCCTGAAGGCACCAACCAGCAGACATTAGAATTGCAACAAAATGATCCAGAATATCCATGAATAAGAAACATCAAGAAGAATTATGAAGACTCTTCCAAAGGTGAACAAAGAAGACAAAGACTACAAAAATCAAATGAAAAGAAGAGGTAACAAGTTTAGATTATAATGGCATTTCATAAAGTTTAGCATAGTTTTAGTTATGAATTGTTCGAAAAGGTTGTTTTAATTATTTTTATTGATCATGACCAATAAACCCTCCACAAACTTTGGATTAAATCTCTCATTTCAAATTCCATACCCGACATCATTTAAGCGGTTCAAATGGTCGAAGTGTTTGAATTCTTCATGTCACCCAACAAAATCATTCAATGATGATTTTCTTTTCCGTTGTAAAAATCTCCGCCGTCTTTTCAATCATTAATTCGCTTCCTCCACCTCACTCCATTACCTCATTTCGTAACTACCTCCATCACTCCATTCTGTAGCCGGCACTTCATTCCGCAAACAGAGATATCCTTACCACCGAGAGCAGAGAAAAAGGGTAAACGCAGAGGTATAGCAGCGTGAGAATTTGAAGCCATTTGTTACCGTGGGCAGACAAAGTATCACTGTGGGCAGAGATTGAGCATTATCACTATAAACGCAGAGGTATAGCAGTGAAGAGTTTGAAGCCATTTGTTACCAAGAGACAGAGGTATAGCAGCGTGAGAATTTGAAGTCATTTACCACCAAGAGACAGAGGTATAGCAGTGTGGGAATTTGAAGCCATTTGTCACTGTCAACCAGAGGCATATCAATCCAAAGTTTCATTGTCAACCAGAGGCATATCAGCTCGAATTTTGAAGCCATTTTTCATTGTCAACCAGAGGCATATCAGCTCAAAGTTTGAAGCTGTTTTCATTGTCAATCAGAGGCATATCAGTTCGAAGTTTGAAGCTGTTGTCACTATCAATCAGAGGTATATCATTCCAAAGTTTTAAGCCATTGTCATTAAGAACTTGAAGCCATTTCAATTCAAAGGTGAAAGTTATTGTTTCAGAGGGTAGAAAAAATATTAATCTGAACATTGAAGAAGCAATTATGGGTTTCATTGTAAGAACTGAACCAGTGGGTACAAAATACCTAGAAGGCTACCCTCAATGTAAAGAAATGTTGCAACAGATAGGATGGCTACAATTTTTGGAGAAATTTAATGGCTTCCACAAAGAAGTCACTAAAACATTTGCAAGATCATTTCAAAGAGCTGAAGTTGAAGTGGGGGATGTTAAATTCACAGTCAATGAAGTTTTCATTGCAGAAGCTACGGGATTGCTTAGAAATGGAGAGAGATGGTTCAAAAACAGAGAATTCCATCATGAATCGTGGAAGCAAATTTTAAAATCACCAGGTATGGATGTCACTGTGTTTAAGAAAGGAATTCCAAGTTTTGCATTGAAAAATAAATGGAGAAACATACTACTTATTCTGCAAAAATTCATTACATGTGAGGGTAGATATGGCACATTTTATGTTTATCACATTAGACTGATAATGCATTTTCTGGGGGAAGACTTAAACCTACCCTACTTCTTGCTTCAAAGCTTGAAAAAGATGGCTTCCTGTGTTCAAAGAAGGGTTCAATTTTTAGAGACAACTCTATATCATCATGGCTTGGTGAAAATTTTAATTGAACACCATTTAGCCAAAAAAAATGATACATGGGACAATTTCTTGATAAGAAATCATTTTGAAGAGCCAAAAGAACCCTCACCTGAACAACAGCCTACAAGGAGAAGTAGAAAATGGAGAGCTTCAAAAATTGAAATTGACAAAACAATCCAAGAAAGTAGTGAGGAAATCATCTCAGAGAAGTTGACTCAAATAAAGAGACAACTTAAGAAAGAGAAGGTAATCAGGAAATCTGCCACAGAGAGAGGAGAGGGATCTTCTCAGCCAAGAAGAAGCCATAGACTAAAGGGGAAACTAAGGAAAACTCAAATCAAACAAACAGGGGTGATTAATATAGAGGATGAGGAAACATCTATTGAAGAAGATGTTGAAGAGGATTTTAATGAAGCAGCCCCTGAAATTGACCCTGCTCAGCAAGAAGTTTATGATTATGTTGAAACTTTGGAAAGAAAAGCTTCAGAGAGTAGAGAGAGAACCCCTAGTCCTCCACTGTCTGAAATAGATGTGTTAAGAAGAGATAGGTACGAGCTGGAGATACTTAATAGACACATCAAAAATGAGAATGAAATTTTGAAGGAACAAGTCAAGCTCAAAACCGATATGAACTCAACCTTATCCCTACATATAGACAAAGTGGAAAAGGCTAATGACAATTTGAAGAAGAGGAACAAGAAGCTAATCAAGGCACTTACCAACCTAAGGTTCAAACTTTTCATCAGAAAACCCAGAAGATCTTTAGCTTCCAGGCAAAGGAGAAGGGGAGGATTAGATGTTCTTGCAGAAGCCTCTGAGTTTATAGGATAATTTGCATGAGGACATGCAAGGAGACAGCAGTGGGGGTATGTTGAGCCTCAAAATTGTGCTTCCTTTCATCTTACTTTACCTCATTTTCCTTTGTCCATTGATATCCTAGACCCAATTGATCAATGAATTTAGTTAAAATTACTTTTAGAATGATTTACATGACTGACTTGCTAAGTTTTGTGATTTTTTCCATTGTAAAGCATTTTGACCGGAACTAGTTGCAGAATGTAGACATTCCGTAGCTAACCGGCAATTCTGCAGCTGTCTTCACGTTTGGGTATGTTCCAGGTGGCCTCTCAAGAAAAACCGCATATGGGCATATTCCACGTCATGTCTACATTGTTCGTTGCTCACCATGAAGGAAGAAACGGATTCTGGATATGGTTTTGATACGTGGGAACACAGTCCAGATGTCCTTTTCATTTTTACGTTGCCACTTCAAGAGTCCTAATGTGATTTCGATAAGGAAAGACAATGCTCCTGGAATTTTTGCAAGTCTTGTTATGTATATTTGTTATATAAACACTTGGGAAACCGAGAGCTAGGCTAGATTTTATTCTAGATTTTGCTTAGATTCTGTGCTACATTTCTGAAGACGCAGAGTGCTCTGTTCAAGTTATTTCACTTTTAATGAAGCAGACAGTGTTGTTTTGAAAGCGTTGATTTGATTTGGGGTTAGATTCCGTCAGGTGGTAGAGGGCCCCTGCCTCTTGCACGGATTTATTTGCGTAATTTAGATAAGTATCCTAGCTGCCTTTACATTTCTTGAAGTTGAATTCGTAGTTGTTTTCATTAGTTACTATAGTTATAACTCGTTCTAAAAACTCTTCCAAAAGAAGACGCTCTTCCAAAAGATTATGAAAATGAATGGGAAATGGCTATAGTATGGTAGGATTTAATTGTAATCTCTTTTGCTCACCATCACAGTTATACTTATGCTAAATACTCTTCCACAAGAAGAAACTCTTCCAAGAAATCTTTATAATGTTTTAAGCATGATTGTGATCCTGAACGCTTCATTTGTGTGTTTGCACTAAGTACCATAGTTGTCCTTGCTCTTAAACGCTTGTCCAACATATCATAATGATGAGTGGGAGATAGCCATGATATCTTAGTTTTTAATTGCTTTCAGTCTTTATGTTTACATAGCATAGTTAGGATACTCCGGAGTTTAATTGCACTTAACTCATGTTTAGTTGTTTTGCTTTAAGTTTGATAATGACTTGTAGTTTAACACTGTTTTAGACTAGTGACATCTTAAGCACAGTTTTTAGCTTCACTCATTGCATTGGCACTCCACATTCAGTTGTCATTCACTGCATATTAGATTACTTCAGTTTTTAAACTTAACAAAACAACCTTCATTATTCACAAACCTCTTCTTGTTCTAAAACCCATAATTGATTCATAACCATATGAACAGAAGACAATATCATTTTAAGGCCTGAAGTACTTCTGCAACTTCCTGGTCATCTTACAAACAAACATTTCCTCAAGAGACTATTTTAAAAAAACTTCTAACCCTTGAGTGAAGTGTAGTGTTATCAAACTAAGTGGCAGAATAGAGTTAGGAACTAGCCTTAGAGTAAAAGACCTTATGATGGTATCAATATTTTACTCCAATTATTCTTCAACAAATCTCTAATCAAGGACAAAATGTTGCATCATTATAAGTTAGTTATTTAACTGTTTAGATAGGAGGATTTGCATACTTAATTGACCATGTCTCAAGCTCTCTCTCAAAACACCTTTGATGAAAGCATTTGACAAGTTGAATTTATGTTTTGAATCATTTGTTTAAAAGTCATTATCAAGCTTTGTTTCTGCTTAGTCATAGTTTAGATTTGATTCTGTTTCAGTATTGCACTTGAATTTGTCATTTGTCATCAAACAATTAGGCTTCACTCTATTTTTAATCATTAGCTCCTTTCCATTAGCTTTCTCTAGTCATTTTCCTTGTGAACATAAAACTACCAAAAGATCAAAAACATCATAAATCATCACAAAAGACCAAAAACATCACAAAACACTACACACAACGCATTAAGAAACAAACACCTAGGTACATACAGTACACTTCACTTCAGCAGTTTACCAACCCTGGTTGACAATTAAATGAGCTCAATTTAGGAGACTAGATTGAGACCAAACAACTGCCCACCGGTGCGTTTATGTGAGACTGCTCACAGGTACGTTTCTACGACCTTGGGCACTGCAAAAATACCAATACAAATTAGAACAATTGGTGTGTTTGTGTGATACTGTGCACTGGTGCGTTGATACGACCTATGGGCACCGCACAAATCTCAATACTAATTAGACTCTATCATCTCCGATGTACCAAATCTATTATCATCAAAAGGAGTATATAAGAAATTAGTGGAGCTATTCTTTGTGAGTACTGCAGGAGATGCAATCGCTCTGATCAACTGCAGGAACTAGGAGAAGACTACAATGGTGCTAAAAACTCTATGAGAAGAGTGGGGAAATATCACTTCACAATTATATGGGAAGATAGAAGTCACACCATTCCACGATTTAGGGTCTCTATGTAAATAGAGGAAACAAGATCGAAAGCTAAAGTTGTTACGAGATCAAGTGAAAGAATCAAGCCTTTGTAGCCATGTCTAGGAAGAAAGAAAGATTCGGTAAGTTTTGAAAGAAGAAATGTGCACAAAGCATGATGCCAAGGAAGACAAATAGGGAAGAAGCCCATATCTCTAAAATGTGGAAAGAGTCTGATAAGAAAGAAGAAGCAAGGGATGTCCACTACGATTGAGATAATATTATCCTTTACGTGGTTTATGTTGTTCATATGATAGGAAGTAGTGTAGCATCCTAATAAAGCATGGTAGGAGCTCCTGGTGAATCAAGCTACGAGAAAACCTCTCTGATAACGTTACTAAAGCAAAGCAGTCATCAAGAGCAAGGGTCATCATGGAAATAGATTTCTTGGATGTGATGACACATTGATGGAGCAAGCCAAGAGAATGAAGCTCTTCATTCTTGAGAAATTGCTACAGGATGACTCAAGGGAAAGGGGTATGAGGTATGTATATATTTATATGCTAACATTGGATGCTGTGAAGTCATATGGTTGCAGGTAATGAACTTCTATATTTAGAAGTATGATCTATGGAGGAGTATCTCTCAGTGCACGAATAGATGAAATCAACATAATATGTTCTCATGGAATATGAGGTGGTTGTATATGAATGAGAAAATAGAAAGGTTGTAAGTTCCTGGGAATGGAGAATGTGTAGAAAGGAAGAGATCATGAAATCCAATTATGTCAAGAGGCAGTTATCATCCGGAAGCCAAGAAGATGTGACTAGGAGATCTCCTGGGAGGATATGTAGACTCTGACAGAAGTCTGGTAAATAAGACCCTTTACAAAACATATCATTAGGAGATATGTCAATTTGTATGAAGGATGTTGATGCCTACAGGAGGATGTCATGGTGAAAGATCATCACTAAGGTAACTTTTTTTCTAAAAGTTTACATGCATATGTTTAACTGGATGAATTTGTGCAGGGCTACTAATAATAAGAAAGGATGCATGATCATTAGGGATGATTCGAAGGAAAGAAGCATGGAATAATAGTGGACCAGATAAGGAAGTATGATGAATCACTTTTTGATAGCTGACATGACTTAGGATGAAAGTGATGGATGATCTGTGTCCTATGAAGCTAAGAGTTGAAGATTCATAAATATCAAAAATCATGACATCGAGGACAAGAATTCTTCATGAGCAACTGGGTGTCTCACCATTGCTGCTGGAGGTCCCGGGTTGAGAGGGAGCCTGATGATAATTTTCTTACTTGGAAGAAACTTGGCAATTCCTACGAATGAGCTTAGGTACATTCCTTGTATATGAATGATTACATTCCCTTGTGGAATAGGTCCTCCTTGGTTGAGAGGGAGAGATAGATACATCATTCTGGTCTTCACTTGGGAAGACAGAATGGAGGATTAGGTAATCATATGGAATTCGATACTCTGTGATGATGTATTAGGGAATTCAAGATAAGAGTAGTCGGGGACCGATATTATTTGAGGGCTAGCTACCCAAGAGAAGAATAGTCCAAGAAGGTCATACTTTGGGAACACCCGGGTGGAGTATGTAGCTTGGAGAGACAATGACAATGGTGTCTAAAAGTCATGTGTCTCGCTAGCATTGTAGCCCATTGTCTCATTGAGATATGGGGCTATTAGTCAAGGCCTTGCACTAGGACAATGACAGTTGATATGATGCTATACATATGTGATTACCAATCTGATTCTTCTTATGAGATTCTTCACTTTGAAAGTGACCACGTACCTGTATGAATACCTCCCTAGTTAAGAGGGAGTTTTGAAAAGTGTAACTAGGTCAGTCTTCATGTTGACTATGTAAATTATATATTTATGTAATAAAGAAGACAAACATTATAAATATATTAAAGAGTCATTTTTATGATAATTCAAAGATACATATGTATTCTTAAGTTCAACGTTGAAGACAATAAACTAGTCTGCTTAAAATCTCCTACATAAATCGGCTCAAAAGCATCCAGTCATGTCGACTCCAATAAAGGGACATATTCTGTATATATATAAAGTTATACTGCGACTCATTCAAGAATCAAGACTTACGATGAAAATGGAAAATAGAAACACGAAGAAATGATATCTCTGAAATAACACTACATATAACAGAGACTACATTGCGGATGAAAAAGAAGACAACTTTGCGGACTACATTGCAGACACATGGTAGTATGTGAATGCAGGTTAGAAAATAAATAAGTGCAGACTAAATTGCGGATATCACTATAGAAATTGCAAAGATATCTGAGGAACTTAATGTAGATTTCCTCTGAAATTGT
This sequence comes from Pinus albicaulis, assembly GCA_034641835.2. Taxonomy (NCBI): domain Eukaryota; kingdom Viridiplantae; phylum Streptophyta; class Pinopsida; order Pinales; family Pinaceae; genus Pinus; species Pinus albicaulis. The sequence goes on from CM076576.1 coordinate 139,743,811, forward strand.
GGATATGTGTGAGATAATTTTGCAGACTGTTTTGAAAGGAGTAAATAGAACAATACACAGTGCGGTCAACACACTACGGTCAACACAATAAATTATATTCAGTGCAGTCAAGCAGTCATAGTTTGCGGATAATCTAAGGGAGCTTCAGTGTATATTTTGGAAAGATTGTTATGCGAGAAGTTTGAAGGACTATTTGTTTGATATAATGTTGATGCTGTGAGCATTAATCGGAGCCTGAATCATATTTTTATGCCTGAAGTTTATGTGGAAGACATTTGCGTATAACTAAAGTTTACGTGGAATAGATTTGTGTATATTTGAAGTTTACATTTGCGTATACCTGAAGTTTTCATTAAAATAGGAAAGTTTGAGACAATGATCATAAGGAGAAGCGGCATGAATGGTGAGGAAGGTAAATCCTTGATTTACCTTCTCACAGTTCGAGCATTTCAAATACAAGAATATACAAAGTGAAGATCAAAGTCCTGGAAGCATATCTAGGTCTAGGGTCTACTTCTGGGTCATGGTACTTGTCATTTGATGATCTATATGAAGAATTATTTGCGGGTTTTCCTCTCCAAGAGGGAGAGGCTTTGCCCTAGCTCTAAGAGCCTAACTTTCATGTCTTGTTCCTTTTGATAATTGACTAAAGATTAACTAAACTAAAAGAAGAGAAGACATAAGTATCACAAGTAAGGTCACAAGTAATTATCAATAAGAGAATTTGTATTAACCCACAACCCTCCAAATTCTCAACAAAAAGTACCATGTGTATTTTAACTCTACTCATGAAAAAAATCCTTGGTCCAGTCTTTTCTATTAAGAGAACTTCAAGAGTACAAAATTGAAACTTCTTGAAAACCTTCTTTAAAAAATTTTAGGACTCTTTCTTAATAGACATGAAAGTGTTTATATAGTAAAATAAAAGTTAAAAAATAGAAAATACATGAAATACTGAGGATTTTTAAACAACTCTCCTTAAAATAAGTAAAATAAAAACATAAATAGAGTTTCTTGGGTGACTCGCTTCAAGAGCATGATGTTGTCTCTGTTGCCATTCGTTCCTTGAGCTGAAGGATGTTTAGTATAGGCCAAACATCAGGAGGTTGGCCTGGATTGATACACAGGTGTCCTATATAGACTGCATTTGATAGAGGATGTGTGAAGTTGGATGAGGTGTTGATTAGGTAGCGCAACATAAGCCATTGATTATGGCTTAACTAAGTATTTACAGTACTTGTCCCAATCTAGCTTTGCCAAATTTCTGATGTTTTCCTCCTTTTTTCGACATCTCTTGCCACTTATTCACTGAATATTTCACAACATGGAGAGAAATAGGTGGGAATTTATCAATTAAATTGGCAGCAATGAGATTCTTGCTAATTGTTTCAACAATATTATTGGCAACATCTCTTTCCCTGCATATTGCCCTCTCTGCCTATTTTAATTGTATATCCCAATCAGTAAATAGGATTTCCTTCTTGGAATCCTCAATCCTGTGTATATTGGCCAGGAATATTTCTTTGCCTCCTTCAAGGCTTTATTCAATCCATGCCCCACTCTCTGGTAAGAAATTTCCCTTGTGAGGATCTTGTGTGGTACATACAATGGGAAGACATGGGGTTTCGCTAAGATTCCATAAAGTCTTACATAAGTAAATAGTTCTTCCCCAAACCACTTTCCTATGGATACAAAATCATCTTGGGCTTATTTTGACAATCTTGGGGCTTTCTCATTAAAAAAAATTGAAAGAGTGGAAGAATGACTCCAGTGAAAAATTCTGTAGAAACTAGTTTCATACTTGGATTCCTAGAAAATATTATGGTAAACATGAATGGGAGTAGGGTCTTGGATGGTCCATTTCTAACCCATGCATGGAAAATCAAAAGTGAAACACACAACGTCCATGATCTAAGCACTCATAAAAAATGGGGGGGGGGGAGTACCTTGGAGGTAAAATAGTGTTTCTTTCTATAATTAAGGATGCGAGAAGAAATATTGTTTGAAAATATGGTGCCCCATTCCATACTATATGATTATGATGTAGCTTCCATGAGAGGGACCCATTCAATTAAAAATTTACTTGAATTGGGGGAACAAAAAAGCCTACAAATCATATCAACAACATAGCAGTAGGGACCAGAGAGAGAGGCAGTAGAATACATACCATTTTCTTCATGCTTGTGTTTGTTAGGGTTATGCCTCCATTGCTTAATCAGGATTGATTGGAGATTGTTATCCTTTGCAAATTTCTCGAGAAAATCCTTTTCATATACCTTCTGCGGGTCAGGTATATAATACATTTTCTTTAAATCCTATGCCCTAAATGACCCTATCACTATATCTCTTGAGGTCATAAATGTTGTGTCGTCGATATTGAGATTATCGATTACCCATTTTACCATATCAATGTATGGTAGAATCTTTGGGGGCATGGAAATTCTGTGAAAAAAAGAATTGGAAACGTTGGTAATAGTAGCTTCTGAAGAATTAGGGGCATCAACTGTGGCTACCCTCTGGGCTGTCCTGGGTCTCTCATCTTCAAAAATCTTGTACATTGATTCCCATGAAGAAGAACCACTTTCCATAGCTTATGTAGTATCTAAAAACAATGGTGTCATCTCTGTCACTTCTGAAACGGAAGGTGAGGGATTTTGAGGAGCCATAGGTTTCTTCGCTTTGTTTGTAGCTATATACATTAAAGTGGAATTTTATTTTTTTGGACTAGCTTGGAAATAAGGAGAATAGGGAGTGAAAAACAATATTTGAAAATCCGGGAGCAATTTAGCAATAATATTGAAGTGATTGCAAATATAGTGTTGTAAACGTTAATTAATCAATCATTAAATCATTTTGGAGGCTCAAAGATGTCATACCGTTATGACTGTGCATTTATGAAAAATGTGGGTTCACATGCCTAATATGGACATTTAAGCATTTTAAATTAAAACATCCCGCATCACAATTTTGTATGTGAGCTAAGTCTTTAAGACATACAACAGACTTGTTTCGCCGATATGCAATCAAGCTTTTCCCTTTTTAAATAATTATTTTGAAATTATTTATTAAAGGTTTTAATCGCAATTGGAACGTTGGTGTGGGAAGAGCGATGGATGGTTTTCAAATGTGATATTCATATCACAATCACAATCTCAGCAAAACGAATGGCGGAAGAAAAATGACATTTGGTAAAATCATGACGCGATGTATCACATTGGGAAATCGAAAGTGCACACATTGTATGGTAGAGGAGGGAATTGCGATCTACAATTTGCGATCAATGACGTGGCAAAGGGTGGGTCCCGCCAAATGGCTTTATATGAAATATAACTTGTCGGGGGCATTTTTCCTTTGTTATCAATTTTTCCTCTTTTATTGCCTTTTCTTATTTGGAAATCCTTTTGTGTGCTTTATGCCTTTTCGGAAATATCGCATCGAATATTTTTATATGGAAATATTTACATGCTACCTACTGTGATTTGCGATTTTCAATTTGCGATAAGTTTTTTTTTGTTTTTTCCACTTAAGTATTTAGCCAATAAGCTTATGAATTTAATTTTTCAAAATCATATTCCTATCTTATAAATCACACAGTGTTTTATTTTCTTAATCTAAAAAGATTTGAAAGTGTCCCATTTATTTGTGTTCTATTCAAAAATAATTGGGGGGGGGGGGGTTGTTAAATAACAAAAAAATTGGTGATTCACTAGGAAAATCATTTATCTATGATTTATATAAAAATGAAATTTTTGAAAACTCTGAATAAGTAAAAATAATTAAGGAAATGAAAACTATTTTCGAAATATTTGGATAAGTAAAATTACTCTGAATTATAAAACCTCATTTTATTGTGATCCTTTAAAAACCTTTTACAGATTAAAATCTGTATTTCCCTATATCAGTCATTAAATAGTTAAAGAGATAAAGCAGGGGGTTGCTTGTAACTTTGCCTTTTGATATACTCATTTTTTCATAGGTAGAGCCACTGCTGCTAGCAGGCGTTCATAGCCTTGACAGACTTCACTTTTAACCAATCAATGATTCAGTATCCAATCCATTTATCATTGCAATATTTAGAGATAAATTCAACAAAATATATATAAATACTTTGTATTTTATTGTTTTATTTTTATTTTTTTATTTTGTTCTTAAAAAGCCGTTGTCAAGGTTTGGTCAGTAGATGGTGACAATGCCATTCACTGGTTGTAATTGGACTGAACAAGCTAGATCGTAATGAGACCCCTTGTCTTATGGTAAAAAAAATAATCATAGGCCATTACCTTAGTTTGGTATGCAGTAATGGTAATGTGAGGCTATTAGTTTCCTATGATGATGGTAAGTAGGCTCATGAAGATACCTCTTATATTTTTAAGTTTAATATATTTTTGAATTACACTCTAAAAAGAGGATAATTAAATGCTAGAAATGACAAGCCTCCATCATTCGGATGCCTGGGTTTGCAACCTACTTCGTCACCCTATAGGGGCGCCCCAACACAAAGCTCCAAAAAATCCCCTACGGACTCTACAAAGGAAAGATATTGATTTAACAAAGAACATCTCTTCAGTAAGGATGAGTCTGCTAACTTGTCCACCTTCTTTACTACTTTCTTTGTGAATTTTCATCCAAATTGTATTAAATCTAACAATAGTAAACAAAATATTAGAAGATATGGCACACTTTTTTTCTATGTTCATGTTATCGGCATAACTAGGGTTCTGGTTGATGGTTGAGCATAATTGGGGTGGGTGGAAAGAAATATTGAGAGTAATAATAGCGATTGCTCAACCTTCAACCGAAATCCTAGTTCTTCCAATAATATGACCATAGAAAGAAGTGTGCCATATCATCTAATATTTTGTATAGTGATGAGAATAATAATAGTGAGAACACATTTTTGAAGGAGAGGGGCATGTTAGGTCCCTATATTACTAGTGTAGTCTCTTATTGTTATTAGTGTAGACCCCTTATTGTTATTGTTGTACCCCTGTAGCCCCCATATTGTTATTATTATGGCCCATAAAAAGCCACTATTGTTATTGTTGTGCCCTTATATTATTATTGTTAGGTCAACTAGGATTATATTGTGACCCCATGCACTCCTATATATAGAAAGGAGGTTTTGTCATTTGAATCATCCAAGAATTTTTCATTTATGTAATGTAAAGGAGGTTTCCCCCTTGAAGTGGCTGATTTCTAAGGCGTTGATCTCTCTTTTCTTCTATTTTTTGAGCTCATTTCATCACATTTGGAATAAGATATTTGGATTCGAGGGTTTCGTTGCTGCAAACAGGTCATCGTGAAATTTTCGCTATAAATGTTTTCTACGAAGGTTAAGAAGCTAAAATAAAACCCATTTGTGAAGAAATACTGAGAAACATCTTCTAAAAATTTCGGATCTTGGTTCGCAATATTTTCGGAGATATGATTTGTGGAAGTTAGGGTTTTTGCAGGCTCTCGAATTTCACCTCAAAGAGACGACCTTGGGAAAATCATCATAACTCTCTCTCTGAGCATCAGATTGGAATTTTGTAAGAAGGGGTCGATAGTACATAGACTGCAGTCTCCTATGTATCAATTTTAGACCTGAAAGAGGAAACTATGACATGTGGCACACAATACAAGTTTGATCTATTGAAGAAGGCCATAATTAGGCCATTGTGGCAGATTGGGCATAACTTTGCCTTCAAGAATCCAAATCAGGTGTGACATGTGGCATTGCAAGAGGACCCAAAGGGCTAATACAAGATATAAATTTAGATATTGAATATCTAAAATAATAGCGATAAATCAGGTTCAAAATAGACCTCCTAAAAAGTAAGAAAAATGTGTGTATTTTTTAAACAAGTTTGCATAAATTTTGTTTGAAAAATCAGTTTGAAGTGATTCCAAGGGCATATTGAAGCATAAATATTAGTATTGAGTTATATAATACCTCCCAAAAATAATTCCATGCCCATTAAGCCCTATGAAATCTCTACTATGAGGCATGAAGACGAAGAATTGCAGTATGATATATCAAAATTACGGTACTAAGGGGAACAAGTTTCGATCTTACAAAGAGCAACCAAAGATGAAATAGATGGTTTAAAAGTAGACATGAAGGCTAAGTTGGATGGTCTGAAGGATCAAATGAAAGCTAATATGGATGATAAAGTAGTGGAATATCACATGGAGCATCAACAACAAGTTCTCCAACTCTCAAAGGATAACCTAACCTTGGTGCATAATCGAATGAAACAAAAAGAAGATCAACATCATAGCGAAAGAAGTTATGAAGTAGTCATGGAAACAAGAATTCGGCAAATACAAAATCAATCAATTTCAAAGTATTTTAGCAAGTGGAAGAACTTACTCGCTGAAAATTCGACATGGGAGGATGAGAATTTTATACAGAAGCATCGAGAAATAATTAAGCGTTGAGGGCAACACTTGTTTGAATGAGAGGGGCATGTTAGGTCCCTATAATACTAGTGTATCCCCTTATTTTTATTGTTAGTATATCCCCATTATTTTTATTTTTGTACCCATGTAGTCCCCATATTGTTATTATTGTGTCCCATAATAGCCAACTATTGTTATTGTTGTGCCCTTACATTATTATTGTTAGGTCGGTTAGGACTATATTGTGACCCCATGGACTCCTATATATAGAAAGGTGGTTTTTTCAATTGTATCATCCAAGATTTGTTCATTTATGTAATGTAAGTGGCTGATTTCTAAGGCATTGATCTCTCTTTTCTTCTATTTTTGGAGTTGGTTTCATAATAGTTTGCAACCTAATTGGTCACCCTACAGGGGCGCCCCAGCACAAAGCTCCATAGAATCCCCCTGTAGACTCTACAAAGGAAAGATATTGATTTAACACAGAACATATCTTCAGTAAGGATGAGTTCGCTAACCTCCTTGCCTTATTTATTGCTTTCTTTCTGAGTTGCCATCGAACTCATATTGAATCTAAAAATAGTAAACACAATATTAGATGATATGGAACACATTTTTTCTATGGTGATGTTATCGACAAAACTAGGGTTTTGGTTGAGAGTTGAGCAGAACTGGGGTGGGTGGAAAGAACTATTGAGAGTAATAATAGTGATGTAATTGCATAAATTTAGGGAGAGGCATAGAATCCAGTTCAAAGAACTATTATTTCATTATAGTCTACAATTTGTTTTTTATAATAATTTTACACACACACACACACAAACATATATTTTTTTTTTCTAATGTTTAAAAAGTTAAACATTAGAAAATATATTGATCAAAGTTTATCTAATGGGTAGTCAAAAGCAAATGAATTATCAGAATGTTAAAATTATTTTAAATTAATAATATGTTTTTAAATAATAGAGTTTGGATTTAAGTTATATAATAATCAAAATAAATAATAGAGTAGTTTCAAATGATATAGAGATTAAAATGACAATAAGTAATTAAAAAATGTGATAGTTATATTTATCAAATATAATTAAAAATTATTATGTAATCAAAAAATATGTTTGTATATAAATATACATTTCTATCAATATAATTATAATAAAATGGTTAATTATTGAATTGAAATAGAGAAATATTTTGTTGCATTACTAAAATGGGAATATATGGAAAAGAAAAAGTATGAGATACATGTTATCCAAAAAGTATCATGTTAAAAAATAGTGTTAACAATCATGTATGGATTAGTTGGGAACATATTCATTGTGGTAAATAGAAACAAATGATTTAAAAAATATATTCTAAAAAATATTATTATTACGATAACCATAAGTAAATGAAATGAAAAATAGTCCAATTATAAATATATCTTCGGTGAATCATAAAATACAAATTTTGAATCCTTCTAAATATTAAGCACTAAGAACATACCATGTTACAAAAAAATCTATTGCCCACTAGAACTAAACAACACCATTTCCATAAGCTTAAATTTACATCCTAATCTACCACCACTCCCTTAGCCTCTCCAAAATTTTAAGCAACTTTATGATCTATAATTTTCCTCACCTTGTGATTAAGTCAAAAAATTATCGAATCATTGGTATTAGAGATGCATAACCAAACAAACATGGGTGAATACCATGGATGCAATTGTAATAGGCTAGCTAGAGACATTGTGAATAATTATTAGCCATAATTTCCTCTCCCTTGTATCTCTTTCTTGATTCTAAACATTTAAAATGCACACAACTAGTGTTTCTTCTTGTTGCATTCAACTACATGAGAGTAAAAAATAATACATTAAATTTTCAAAATATTGAAACCATTTTACCTTAAAATAAATGTAGAAAATTAACAAGCTCTCTTATCCCCTATCTCTAGTATTTTTAATGGTGTTCAAAATAGCCCCATACTACTTTAAAGATGCCATAAGCATAACTTACCAATTTGCACTTTTTTTTGTTGGCTTGAACCATAGGGTATTTTAACTTTGAATCTCATGGTTTACACAATACTTCATAACAGGGTGAGCATCAATTGAGCTACCCCCTAGGCCTTTTTTTAGGATTTTTTCTCAATACGAATGTTCAAATTGTACAATTCTTTTGGCACATAGACTAACATGTCTCCAGAGAATAGAAAAAGGGTGGAATAAGAATTAGACCCATTAGCTTCCACTTGAGGTATTATCGTTTTATTTTTTTATTTTTTGTTTTTTAAATAGGAATGAGAATTTCTAGAGAATCGGTAAATCTGATCGCATCAATTTCCATTATTACACCATATATACCTTATGATTTACAAAATTAGATTCAAAATATATTATAGCATTTTCATTTATCTGAGAAATCTTGACTATCATTTTGAGTATGGGTTGGAATAAAATAGATGTATCATGGATATTAGTGGGACTCACTTGTTGATGGTTGCAAATGTTGGGAAAAACACTGAGAGGGGGGGAGTGGCGGTGAATCAATATTTACAAGAATCACAATATTTTAATTTTCTTTTACTGATTTTTATACGCGAATTTGATTATCCCAACTAGTGTATGCATGCGGTTATCCTAAGAGAAACTTGCATATACCCAAATAACTTAATGTTCAGATAAATATTCAAAATCATTACTTAGCCCAGTTCATCAGTTATGCATCAGATATTTAAGTAGTAAACATGTGCAGAAATAACAAAATAAATCATCACACAAGCGCATCACATATGAACACTGCGATTTAAGGTGGAAACCCAAGTCGAGAGAAAACCACCGCCGTTGTCGTCTCTTTCTTCAATATTTATTACAAAGAGAACTGCTTACAATGTTGTATTGTTGCATACTCACGTCAGTACGTAAGCACCCACCTGCAGAAGGTTACAACCTTATCTTGTTCTCCAGCTACTACTGGAAGGGAGCTCCAACCCCCTTATATCATTTACCAACCACTACTGGAAGGGAGATACAACCCCCTGAACTGTTCACCAGCTTCTACTAGCAGGAAGCTTCGACTTCCACACTGAAGGCTTCAACCCTTAGAACCACTGCTCACCACGTTTCATAAATTTTCACACTGGATCCAACAACTTTAACACAACTCAATTTGTAGATCAACACCAATAACCATAAACCAATATTTAAACAGAACAATCAGATGACTGTAACCAGATCAGAATAATAAACCCAGACTTCCATAAGAAAAACATTTGAAAGGAAGCTTCCCTCTGAACCCTCTAGTGCCAAGTTGAAGTTTCTCAACAAAATTTACCTCATTTTCTTCTGATACATACCCTAATTATTTTTGTTCTTCCTTGTCCTTGCCTTTTGTAGTAGCTCTAAAAGCATCTTCTTTGACTTCATATGGACCTCCTTTCCTAATTCTGCATGCAGTCAGGATCCCATGAAGTTGAACAACAATAAGAGTCTGTAGATCCTAATTCTCTTCAATAACAGACACTTTTGACTCAAATTTAGGAGTCAGAGATCTTAATACCTTCTCTACTATAGTGGTGTCTCTTATGACTTCTCCTAGATTTCTCATATGATTTATGATCTCATCTAGACGTAAAAAGAAACTAGCATACTTTCATCATTATGCATTCTGAGATTTTCATATTGAATTCTAAGAGTTTGGAGTTAGCTCTTTTTACCTTGGAATCATACCTTCATAGCTCAGAATTATTTGGTCCCAAGCCTCCTTTGTTGTATTTAACTGCATAACTTTGAAAATTTTTGATTGAGTTAGACTTCCCAATAATGCATTGACAACTTTTGCATTGCTTTCATAGTTCTTACTTGTTGTTGGATCTGTTGGAATTGCAACTGGATATTGGTAACCACTTTCAACTACTGCCTAGACATCTGCTCCAAGAGACTGAAGATATGATCTTCTTCTTTTCTTCCAGAAGATTAAATTGTTTCCATTGAAGAGTGGTGGTCTGATAGATGTTTTTCCATCTTGATTGCTCATCTTAGATGATCTTCCTTCTAGTGATTAAGCTTCTTCAGAAGGACCTGCTCTGATACCAATTGTTGGGAAAAATAATAAGGGGGGGGGGGGGTGGGTGAATCAGTATTTACAAGAATCAAAATATTTTACTTTTATTTTACTGATTTCTATACGCAACTTTGATTAGCCCAACTAGTGTATGTACCCGGCTAACCTAAGAGAAACTTGCGTATACCCAAATAACTTAATGTTCAGATAAATATTCAGAATCATTACTTAACCCAGTTCATCAGTTATGCATCAGATATTTAAGCAGTAAAAATGTGCAGTAATAACATAATAAATCATCACATAAATGCATCACATATGAACACCAAGATTTAAGGTGGAAACCTAAGTCAGGAGAAAACCACAACTGTTGTCATCTCTGCCTTCAATATTTTTATATAGATAACTGCTTAAAATTTTGTACTGATGTAGACTCATGTCAGTACGCAGGCACCCACCTGCATAAGGGTATAACCTTCTTTGGTTCTCCAACTGCTCCTGGAAGGGAGCTCCAATGCCCTTATCTCGTTTACCAACCATTACTGGAAGGGAGCTACAACCCCCTAAATTGTTCACCAGCTTCTACTGGTAGGAAGCTTTGACTTCCACACTGAAGGCTTCAACCCTCAGAACCACTACAGACCATGTTTCATAAATTTTCACACTGGATCCAAGACCTGCAACACAACTCAAATTTTAGATCAACACCAATAGCCATAAACCAATCTTTAAACAAATTAGTGAGATCACTATAACCAGATCACGGTAATACATCCAAACTTTTGAATTAAGATGCAGAATCAATCTCAACCCTGATCATTCATAAAACAAAATGTATACAATAATTCACTTACTGCAACCTGCGTATATACGCACTTTTGTGTGGATGAACTTGCATATAGATCTTTGTATACTGAATTTAGGAATTTGATCAGACTTAGAATAGAGCTGAGACATTCAAGCATACTTCGTTATATTTACAGAACCCTTATTCAGTCAGCAACATCCATCATATTCAATCACCCAGTCGTTGATCATATTTATACATTATCAACTAACATCATATACAATATTCAAAAAACCTAGATCTTCATGAAATTAATTGACATACATCATAAATATACCAGAAATGATAAAAAATTCTCTTTAAAAATATTAAGAAAAACCCTAATTCCATATGTGCTTTTGATGAAACAAACCTGCATGTACACGCGCTTTCACCATGACGAACCAGCGTATAGATCTGTAAATATTCAGGACTGCATAAAATTTTAGATCAATAGAATTACTTAGATCATACCCTTCACTTCAGCAAACATGCGCCAGATCACAGATATAGAAATCTTACGCACAAATCATGCAAATTCATAGTCATTCAGGTCTAGAGATCCTGATCCATCATTGTATCCATAGGTGCATCATTATTTCAGATCTATCAATCAATTGGAACCCATTCCATGCATATATATTTCAGAGTGAAGTATTCATTCAATATTCATACACATGCATATATTTGCACTATGATCTTCTTCTCCTTATATATTTTATGTCTTAGCCAATGCCATGTGCGTAAACCACACAAGTTCCGATGGTATTCTTGGATGGAATCAAATAGAAAACACAACGCTCAATACTGTGGGCTAAAAACATGGTAAGGACCCCTAGTATCATAAATATAGTGCGCAAACACATACGCTACTTTTCTTCTTCTTTTCCACTTGTACACATGACTTTTCCTAAATGAACTCGCGTATAGTTCCTTAAATATGTACTTTATCCATCTTCTGCTAAACCATTGTGCTTCTTTAGAAGCCATATACTTCATATTTTACAAGTGGGTTACCATTAAGGACACCACATGCAATCATAATGAATCTGAATACCGAAATAAAAAAAAATGGCCTAAATTATTATCCACAGACCTAATGGCTTGAATGGTTTGATGCTATTAAAAAATTCCATTGTTATGCATTTCCCATAAAGTTATTGATCTTACATGTTTACACTCATTATAAATTGATTCTTTCTTTGCATATATAGGCGTTTTTTTGGGTGAAAATTGTCCATGCTTATCAAAATGCATGCAAAAAGGCTAAAATACATTGACTACTAACCATGTTTTGTTTTTATATCATAGTTGAAAATTGGTTGTTTAATATTTTCCTTGATTCTACAAAGCTTGAAGATTTAAGATTATAATTTTTGAATTAAATAGAAACAAATACCTAAAATATGCACATGCCTTGACATTCAAATATGTGTTTGTACCATATAACATATATTTTCCAATCCATTGTTGGAAACAATGGTCCCCTCGTTGGCACCCTCATGGTCTACAAAAACTCCAAATTTCCTCAAGCTTCATCAAATCCACACAATAGATTGACCCTACATGTTTCCATTATTATTACTTTCCCATATTGTTTATTGAGTGGGATCAAGAAAATTGTCATTAAGAGGGGTTATTATAATATCCCTTCCTAACCTCCAAATCAATATTAAGGGGGATGTTAGTGTATAGTTTTGAATTTTGTCTTATTATCATCAATTATAATAATGTACATGTGGAATTTTATTGAAAGTGTTAGCCCCCTATGAATTTTTGGACAAGAAAATAGGGGGCTAAAATTTTTTTGAGCCTTCAAGGAATGCATTTCCCCTAAGAACACATCATCCTTGAAGTCTCCTGTGCCTTTGCCTTCGATTAATCCTCACTGTTGTTCCTAGTTTAAAGGCCTCACTGATTATAAAAAACTGTGCTAAAAAAGGCCTGCATTTGCCCTTGTATCCCTACAGAGTGTCCCATTTTAACCCTTTTTTCCTTTGTCAAAATTCTCCTTTCCCCCCCCCCCCCAAATCCATTCTTAAATCTTCCAAATCACCCTTCTTCCCTTCTAAGCCTCACAAATACCCTTTGTTTGGCCTAGAAACTCCTTTTCCTCTTGTCATTTCCCTCTTTTGGCCTTAAATTACATTAAAAGGGGCCAAAAAACCCACATTCTACACATTTCAGGTTTATCCCCTTTCGTCTCAGCCCCATAAACCATTTCTTCACGTGACTCGAGCACTAGAACCAAGCGCTAGCTCAGAAAGCGCTTATTGCATTTGGATATTGGGAGCACTATCGACCGTCGATCTGTACAGATCAGATGGTCTTCGCAAACTCCATAGCGTCTGTGCCCCGCCCCCCCGTTCACTCCTCCGATTGCATATCCATCGTCGATCTGATCCGCAGATCGACGGTCCATTTTTCACCCACCTCGGTGGTCCCCGCGCCAAATCACTATTCAAAACCGCTGGTTTCCATCGCACTGGTTTTGGAGGGCGGGTTGTATTTTTCATTTCAGAGCGATGCCATTCACCGCATGATGTGTGGCTCCACGCACTATTGAAAAATCGCCCCCCATCGTGCATTAACGTTCGACCATGGACTCGGTGCGATATGCTCGTACATCGTCCGATCTAAAGTTGTCCATCCAACGGTGCACGCGCCACGAAGATGCTCGGGAGTTAATCCAAGGCAAAGGGACCCCTGGCCCACCATCCGTCACCCTTGGACGCATTTTCAACCGTTGATCTCCTCCTGAGATCAGACGGTCCGGATTAAATGCATGCCCCGTTATTGACCAGGTCCCGCCACGTCACCATTTCGCGTGTGTTCATATATTTTCATCGCATTTTCGTCCGGCACCTTTGTATTTCATTCAAAGGTCAAAATGTCGAATGTACGCATTCAAATTTTGCTGCACTCCGCCAACTTTCACCAGTCCATTTCTCCACTGTTCGCTGCATTTTCCACCATCATCCTGCACTATTCCACCATCTCACCAGGCTGTGCTGCCATTCTCATTATTCCCATTGCATCCACCCTCCCCATGCATGTTTTTCTTGAAGGGTTTGTGTGTTTTGCAGGGTACCGGCGTTAAACGACCGCCATGGTTCACAATCATTGTTACAATGGCAAAAAACGCAAGGAAGATCATGTGCAGAGATCGAAATTATGAAGGAAGGCCTGGGAAGGTGTTAGGACATGAATTTCATTAAAGGAGCAGGGTAAAACTCTGTAAAACCTTCCCAGAGTCATTAAAGCACATATTTTGCAAACAAAGACAGGAATGGAGTAGCAAAAGAGTAGCAGTGAAAGATCAGAGAATTTAAGGCCGGTAATCAAATATTTTTGAAGCCTGGAGTCAGTAATTTAAGGCAGGGTACCAGATCAAAGACCCTGTGGATCACTCAGAAGATTCAATGCACAGAAAATCATATCATTAGGGTGTCTATATCAGCAGAATGTCTCCTCCCATGAAAGGACGAAGTGCCCATACCGTTTGCATGCTTTTTCGTGTCCCTGAGGAAATTTTCGCCCTGAAAATAGTCCTATGATATCAGAAGCATTTGTTACACGGTATGGCAGGCCCAAGAATCATTGTTCTAATTTTATTTAATTCACCAAAGTACCACAAGTATTGCAGAGGTGCTACAGCGAGTACATCAAAGACATACTTGGAGTAAATTGCAGCCTGACAAAGACCACTCTTTCATCCAAAGAGTACCAGAGATAAATGCCCAGAATTTAAAACAGAATGGGGCCTCGGCCCTCTTCCTCTTCTGAGTTTTAATGCTACATTTAGTTTTCATCTACCCCCTTTGTCTCTCATTCAACTATAAAATTCATGAAGAAACTCATTGTAAAGGTTGTTGATCGGCTATCTGTGAATTGCAAGTTGTTTCTCTTGAGACATGTTCTCTGTGTAAAGTTGTAAGATAGGCTGAGGAAGATGTTTACAAACTGGATATCAAGCTATTGGTAATGTTGTACTTGACTGGTATTGCTCTTCAATATGACAAGCACATTTCTTTTGATCTTGATTTAAAGCAGTGGTGATGTTTTTCTGTCTTTGTCTACGTTTTCCTTTTAGTTCATTACATTTCATTTCTGCTGGCTTGCATCAGAAATCTGGCATAGGATTTACCCTTTTTAAGTACCCTATGTTTCTACTCTCCTTGCCTTCAATGTTTTCTGATGTATGTGTTACCTGAGGATTGATTTCAAGCTAATTTAACCAGTGTAGTGGTTCCATATGTTGCTAGATGATGTATGAATTAATGAATCTGTTCTTAGATGTTTTGGTTAGGCTTTAATTAAATGAATTGGGATACTGGGAGCCTAGAACTCTTTCTCTGTCTCACTAGGATCCTTTTCAATTAATTGAACCTTCCTAAGTTCCCTTAAGCTGGATGCCAAAGCATTGAGAGTTCAAAGTCTCTCTCTGATCTCAGGTTTTCAAATTTGTGTTCTAAATCTTTAATGTTTCCTTGTCTGAAGAGTTATCCTTTAGGTTTTGGATCACAAGTTTTCCAATGGCATGTCCTGTCCCCGGATCTGATTTCTGAAGGTCACCTTGGAGGTTTCCTTGCTTTCACCTTCTCTCTGACCATTTCATGCCTCACTATCATCTTTAAGATCCAATGCTTTAGATGACTAGACCAACTAAATGTCTGCATATTGAATAGCATGTAAACCCTTTCCTGAATCCATTGCCCAATGGTATTGAATGTTCTCTGAATCATCCCTCCTTTTCCTAAACTCCTCTTTGCTCATCCTTGTCTTATATTGAAACCCTACTTTCCTGATTCCTAGCAACCAAACATACAATCCAACAAACAAACTTATGCCTATAACTAGCCTAAAATCTTAACATTGAGCTTCAAAGACATAAAACCTTTTCTTATATAGAGAGATCCCTCTCTGGACCCAGGAGGACTAGATCCTTGGGTCTGAAACTGGTTCTGATGTTGTCTCATCTTTTGGTCTTTCCAATCTGGCCAAAACATGGGAACACCAACATAATGGCGACTCCGCTGGGGAAAGAACTTTGAATACCCTTAACTACTATATTCGGTCTTGTGTGTTTTTCCCACACTCTTAGACAGAGTCTGGAAAGGTCCAGGTAGCCTCCAAATCTCACTCTCTTTTAGAGGTGAAATATCTGGTAAAATCCCTCCCAGTCAATCTCTGGTTAGATTCTACTTTGTTTTCGGGATATCCCTGAAAAGGGACATCACATAAGCACTATGGTGGACAGTGTACCCCCAGAAACACCCTAAACCTTCCACCTGGCAACTCCATAGCTCCTAAATGATTAAAAGACTCCACTAGTGATCAGTAGGCCTGCTAATTATCTTGGTTCACATAAGACTCCATTTGGAGACCAGAGCCTCCATAAAAACATCAACCACAATAGAAGTAACAAGTAGGGTTAAGCTGCTTGGTTGGAAAACAACATTCTGGCTTCAAGACCCATTCACACAAGAGCTTATCCTAACCTAGACCCACCAAATAGACTACCAAGAACTAGGTCATTCAGTGTTCTAGACCAACCAGACCTTGAGCTTCCCGGTTCACCATCTCATAGTGGTCAACACATTAGGGACAGAGAAACCCCTCCATCTACACCTCCTGATATTCACTTCATTCAAAACATGGGGCTCTGCCACCCTAGATCTGCCCAACAGACTTCCGTTGGTACTAGTATCCCTGTTATCCGTATACCAGCTGCTTAAGCCAACCCCTTACCTCCTCAGAACATCATCATGGTAGCCTAGTATGCACCTCTAGTATTACCCCAGCCTATAGTACCCTTACCCAATGATTATCAATCAAAGATCCCACACTTCACTGCAAAAGAGTCTACCACAGCTCAGCACCATGTAGATAGGATGGAAGATTATTTTGACTACATGGAAATAGATGATGATACGGTCAAAATGAGAATATTTTCCTAGATTTTAGGAGGGGAAGTGAAAAAATGGTTCAAAGGCCTACCTCCTAATAGTATCCAAGACTTTCCTACTTTATATCAGACTTTCATAAACAAATGGGAAGTTAAGGCCAACCCTCTCCAAATCTTAGCAGAATACAAGAACCTTAAGAAAAATGTAGGAGAGAGTGTCCATGACTACTCTACAAGGTTCAATAGAATTTATAACACTCTTCCTCCACACATGAAACCTCCCCAAGGTCTAGCCCTAGTGAAATACCTTGAAGTCTTTGATACTGACATGACCTACCAGCTTAGGGAGAGAGATTACAACACATTGGAAGACATGAAAAAAGGACCAATGAGTGTAGAGGCTAACCTGATTGAGAAGAAAGCAAGATTGAGAGCTGATCTGAAGAGGGTAACATATAGAGATGACACAGCAGCTTCCACATCTGACCCCAATTATGACCGTTTGTCTAAAAACATGGAAAAGCTACAACAAATGATGGAAAAAATGGTTGTCACAGTTAGTAACCAAAAAAGAAATCAAAATCATAACCAGAACCAGAGCTTTAGAAGAAACAACGCCACTCCCAATAAACAAAGAGAATCAGATCAACAAATTATACCCCCATTTCAAGAGAACTTTCTTGAAGAAGATGAGGGAATCATAGAAGAGTCTGAGGGAACCACAATAAACATGTTTGAAATAGAAAACTCAATCCACAACTGTTCCACAGAGGAAGATCAACCCTCATCCTCATACTGGGATGAGGAAAGATTAGAATATGAGGATTACAAACTTGGATTTGAAAATGCCATCATGCAGGTCAGAGAACATTATGAACTTAGAAGCAAAAAGATTCTAGACACCCCAAAACCAAAGGCTTCTGAGATTTCCATCAAGAAAGGGCCTGAGAAAACTTCTAAATCAGTTGCTGAGAGTAACAAATCAGCAACTGAGAGTTCTGGGAAGAGCAAAGAAAAAGACAACCAAAACACTGTTAAACAAAGTCAACCAACCAGCAGCACTAGCACTACAGTTAGTGCTCCTGATAAAACAGTTCCTAAGCCTGTACATAGTGAAAATCAGCCCACTGATTCTACCACCAAGGTGGTGCCTAACAAAACATAGTTTAACATTCCAAAGAGTCAGTCCACTTTCAATGTGGAGAGTGAGATTGCGAAAATTAAAATCTCTGTCCCACTCTCTGAGCTGGCCACTCAAGATGTATATAAAGGCCAAATTTTGAAAGCTTTAAAGCTAGATGAAAACAGTGACACTGTAAATCTGAGTGATGATCAAACAGCCCTTCTGTTAGGTCCTGTTGTACATATCAGCCCCTCCATTCAGAACTTTGGCCAACATCCCCATTCAAATCCTTTTAAAACCCCTGTCGTGGCCTAAAACCCCCATATTCTGCTTAACATTACTATTTCTGCCCACAAAATACACTGCAAAGGCTTAAACCTGCAATTAAAATTTATATTGGGTCTCAGCCCCTTTTGTTTTGATTCCCCATGTGACTTATGTGCAAAACCGTGTGTTAAAACGAAAGGAGCCCATTGCTTTATGTTTTCGGGCCAAATCTTACCCGCCCGATCCAAAACAAATCGACGACCCATATTTTAATCTACCATGGTGGCCCCCATGCCCGAAAACCGGTGGTCTATTCCGCACCACCCATCCATAGCAGGCGGTATTTCCTGCGGACCCAGCGATTCCATACGCTGGGTGACGCGTGTCCCGGTGTACGATATCTAAACCACCCATTTCGTGCATTATTCTCCGGACGAGAGTTGGGTAGCGGAATTATCATCGACCATCCGATCCTGCGCTCTCCATCTGACGGTGGTCATTCTCCAAAGTCGCACGAGATCTAACCCAAGTCATGTAATGCTCGGGTCCACCATTCTGCCGCTGTACAATGCACTCTCCACCGTTGATTTCATTTTTGATTGTGCGGCCCAGAATTGTTCACGCATTCCGTTAATTGATCAGGTCCAACTCCACGTCGTCCCTTCCACTTAGCTTCCCGTACGCCCACATGTCGTTTGCGTCCGCCACCACCGTTTGTATTTTCTGTTTACATGTCTTATTACATGGTTTATGTTACGTACCGTCGCCTTGTTCTAGCTTTACCGTTTCATTGTATATTCCATCGCCACTCTGCACTTCCCCGCCATCCTTATTAGTTCATGTCATCAGTCCATGGTCATGCTCGTGTCCACCACCTTTGTGTCCAGTCTTCTTAACTTATTTGTGAATTTTGCAGGTTGTAGTGACGAGGGATCGCCATAAATCTCCGCCTCCATTTCAGAAGCCGAGAATACGCAGCAGGACCCTGTTTTAAGAGAAAAATTTATAGAAAATGATCCAGAAGCTGCTGTGATATGACCACCATAAAGAGGGGCAAGGATCTAAGTCTGTTAAACCCTCCAAGGTCATTCAAATACACATGGTGAGCGGGTGAAGAATTAATGGGGCAGCATAAAAATATCAGCGAAAGATCGAGAGATACAGCGCCCTGCATCAAAGGTCTTGGATTTGAATTTAAATATTGGAAGGTACAGTGTTCATAAAGCAATATCCTCAACGTGATATTTCAGTCAAGTTCCCTTTAGGAACGTACAGAATGTTCACGAAGAGTTACCCTTATGCCTTGTTCCTGAAGAGATTTTCTCTTGGTGCATTTATTTCTGGAGGTAGATTGCAAAGTACAGATAATTATATTCAGTCATTCACAGTATGGGCGCGAATGTTTTCCGCCACTTTGTTTCAAATCAGATCATTAAATGTGTATCACCTACCTCATTATCTAGAGCTTTCTATCTCTTCTATAAAAACGAGAAAGAAAGACATTGTAAAGGTTCCAGATTTCTATCAGCAAACTGTGCAGTGAAAGGCTTTTGTATACATCTTGTAAAGTTTCTGTATGAAGGCTCAGAGCCCGTGGGGTTTCAGTGAGGAGGAGTTATAACTGTAATGAGGATTCTGGTCTTTGGTATCCCACAGTATGTAATATTTTCTTATGTGTTAATATAATATCTCATTTCATGTTATTTATCTTCTTGTATCATGTTCTAGAATGCGAGTGGCTCACTGGTCTTAAGTAAGGATTCATCCTAGTTGGTGCCCATACTTGGATTAGTCAAGCACTTTAAATAGGCCTAGTCATGATATACTGTTCCATGTTCATTTCATTCATATTTTCTGCTATATTAGTTACTTGAGGAGGGTGCTTTTAAAACGCCATTGTCATGTATGGATTCTTAGTTGGATAAGCCCATATGTGGTTTTGTTGTGTATCTGGGTATCAGCCTCATGCTAACTAGTATCTTCTTCATATTTCTTCACTGCATCCACTTTCTGATATCTGATTTCTGTGGCATATTATTTGAACTGACCCTCTTTGCAGTAAGTTGTCTCTTAACTATCTGATGCTTTTGTATTGGAGTTTTGCATGCTGTTCCTACATTATTCTTATCTTTGTATCAGCGTCTGAGAGAGTCCGGTCCCATTTCAATTAATTTCCTTGTTTTACAAGAGATAACAGGAGAGCTTTTGGATTGAAAACCCAAGCTATATTATGAGCTCCTTGCTATGATAAGATTTCCTAGGCACTGGTCTATGGCAACTCTAGGCTGTCTCTAGGAGTGACAAAATTGTCTACAACATCTTTCTGGCGCCGTTGCCAGGGATCGAATTTAAGAAAATCAATTTCCCTGGGTCTCGAAAAATCATATTCACTCTCTAATCAGGTGAGCACAGAGAGTTGAAGAGTTGCATATCTCTCACCTTGGCGACTCCACTGTTATTTATTTGATAAATCTATTGGTAGTCTTGGCTCCTCGAAAGCCACATTTGAGGTCAGATTCCTCTAAGTTAAAGACATCCTCTGTATCTGACCCAGAGAAGATTATTCATAGAAGAAGTTGGAAAGAAAGACAATCAGCCCGTGCTGAAGTCCCTGAATATTCTGTAGAAGATCATCCATCCTCCTCTTCTCAAGAAATCCTGGTTGAAAATTTCGACTCCACCGAGGAAAATCCTGAATATTACTCAGATAGTCCACCCCGGGGAAGTGCAAGAACTAAAGTGAACTTTCATCCTACCCCTGAGGCTGAGGAAGTTAAAGAAGTTACAGAAGTATCCCCTGTTAATCATGAATTTTTTCCATCTACAACTCAGGCTTATGTACAGTACATTCCTATTGTTATCCATACTCCACTTCCTCCTCCTCCTCTGCCTCCATTTGTACATCAGATTGCCGCACAAGCCCCACCTCCTCCAATGGCTAATATTCCTGCGTTCCTGTTAAACAAATATGCTCCACTGGCCTTACCACAAGTGCTAAATGATATGCCACAGGATTATTTGAAGATTTTGCCTAGATTCAATGGAGAAAATGAGATTGATGCTCAGAAACATCTTGAGGTCTTCTGTGCCTTTGCAAAAAATTTGAATGTTGAACATCTGGACGTGGTCTTAAGATTGTTTGTTCAATCTCTGGACGGTGAAGCTAGAAAATGGTTTAAAACATTAGCAGACCGTTCTGTAAATACTTGGGAAAGAATGGAAGAATTTTTCCTCAGGAAATGGGGAGAAAAGAAAGATCATGGGATGTGTCTGACTGAATTTAATACTCTAAAGAAGAAACATAATGAAGGGGTGTCAGAGTTTATTAAAAGATTTAATAAGTTATATTTGAGCCTGCCCCCTGAGATGAAGCCTCACCAAACTGCTGCTAAGGTAGTCTTCATAGCAGCCTTCGATTCATATTTTGGCTTCTCCTTCAGGGAAAGGAAACCTGCCACTCTAGATGATGCTCAGTCAGATGCTCTTGAATTAGAAGCAAACTTTGCCTCCACTGGGAAATTAAAAGGAAAAGTTGAATAGGATACTAGAAGGAGAGGCAAAGAAGAGGTCTCTACCTCCAATCAAGACAAAGACTCTGAAAAAATGGACGAAATAAGCAAAATGATTAAGAAGATGGTCAAGCTTGAATTGGAGGCTAAGAACGCAGCCCCTAAAAATTTCTACAATGCTCCAAACAGAGGATACAATTCCCAGTACAAAAGACCACCCCTGCAAATATTTCCCAGAGATACAAAGGAGCAGCAAGATCAGGTACCACACCCATTGTACCTGGAAGGCCCAGCAGATGACTCCACTGAAGATGCTGCTTATGAATTAGAAGATTCAAATCATGCTTTCTGTTGGAACACCTAATCCTTCATGGGTAGGTGTGGAATTCGAAAAGTCACAATGGAGTCCAAGTGACCTTGGAATATGAAACCAAGAGTCACACCATTGTATTATAAATGTACATCATGTATAATGGAAAAAATAAGAAAGCCTCACGCTTATCCTTCATTGTGTGTTGAGTCTCTTGTGTGTGTGTCTATCCTCCTCATACACCATGTGTGTGCTTCAACATGGTGTTTAACATGGTATCAGAGCCAGGTTACGATCCATTTCTTCAAACAATGAAGAAATGGAATGCCCATTGCAAGAAGAAGAGGAGGAAGCAGAAATTGACCATTATTGTAAACAATTTAATGATTTCATGCAAGCACATTTCAATAGAAGATATAATCTGAGATCTTTAGGGAAGTGGACTAGAACTCAAGATCAAAATGAAAAGTCCAAAGAAGTCGCAATAGAAAAATCCCCTTTTGCTTTCAATTTGCAAAAAGAACTTGAAAAGATCAAAATCCTAGTCCCCTTGACTGAACTGTTGAAACAACCAGCATATCAATCTCAAGTCGCCTCTTTCATACTTCCTCCAGAAGCAGCACTCACCCCAGATAATATCAAGCACTGGCAGGGATTTGAGGATGAAGAACAGATGACAGGATTCCTAGAAATAGAGGGTGAATTCTCCAACATGGGGATTGATGCTGATGAGAGAAATATGACATCACTTGATAGGCGAAGAAAGAAGGAAGGAAATTCGGTGGAAGACTTTAACCCATGGAATGAAGAAATCAGGTTGCTAGAGATTATGTCGAATAAATATGATTCAATACTGGAAGAAGAGGAGGAGAGCAAAGAAGAGATCCTTGAGCAAGATGAAAGTAACGAGTCTTCTCTTGAAAAAGAGGAAGCAAAGGTACAAGCCCCTGCTCAAGAATACATAAATCTTTTCAAGGAGCTCAGCACATCAGCGCAGAATATACCAGAGCTCCAAAAGGACTCAGCTCCAATATACATTGAGTCCTCCAGTTTAGAGAATGAAGGAGATGAAGGAGATTCTCTATCTCAAGAGAGTCTTCCTCTTGATCCAGTGGAAGGAGATAAAATCCTAGTTGAAGCCTGCCTGCCAGATACTCTTAACCAGGTATCATTTCATGATCCTTATGTGCATTTCCTGCAAACATTTGAAGAAGGATCAAGGGTCTTTTCTAGCAACATATTGCCAGCAGAGAGAAAAAATTTCAAAGCTGTTACTGTGGAACAAAAAGAAGAGATCCCACTGCCTTCCAAAATACAAGAAGAAGGTGATCAAGCTTTCGAGAGCCATATTGAAGATGCAGTGGAAAATGAAAAAATCAAAGCTGCCCAGGTTGAAGACAGCAGTGGGCAAGGTAAGTTCCAGACAAAAGAAAGGCTGGGCATAGAAATTGACAGCATCAAAAGACTGATGATGAAGGTGCCTCAGAAACAGCAGATAGCAGCAAGAAAGCAAAGAAAATTTGGCAATGGAAAAACAAGAACAGAATGTGAAAGCATAGCTGGAGGCAAATTGCAGAACAAAATATGGAAACATAGAGGGGTACAGTTGAAGAATAATGTAACTAATGAATACCAGCAAAGCAAAGTATGGGACCCAGGAGGCGAAGACAGCCTGGTGTATTATATTGTACATTAGTTTTCTTTTTGTTTCATCATTCTTTTAATAATGTGTGGGTGCCGATTAATTATGAAGTGAAAACTAGAGGTGCTAAAGAGAAGAATCCACTTAGAGCATGATCAGATGGTCTGCAGGTTCTCGACATGTCCAAGGATGAACATGTCGTCCCCAGATGGAGCCGATGTTGTACATATCAGCCCCTCCATTCAGAACTTTGGCCAACAACCCCATTAAAATCCATTTAAAACCCCTGTTATGGCCTAAAACCCCCATATTCTGCTTAACATTACTATTTCTGCCCACAAAATACACTGCAAAGGCTTAAACCCGCAATTAAAATTTATATCGGGTCTCAGCCCCTTTTATTTTGATTCCCCATGTGACTTATGTGCAAAACCGTGTGTTAAAACGAAAGGAGCCCATTGCTTTATGTTTTCGGGCCAAATCTTAGCCGCTCGATCCAAAACAAATCGACGACCCATATTTTAATCTACCATGGTGGCCCCCACGCCCGAAAACCGGTGGTCTATTCCGCACCACCCATCCATAGCAGGCGGTATTTCCCGCGGACCCAGCGATTCCATACGCTGGGTGACGCGTGTCCCGGTGTATGATATCCAAACCACCCATTTCACGCATTATTCTCCGGACGAGAGTTGGGTAGCGGAATTATCATTGACCGTCCGATCCTGCGCTCTCCATCTAACGGTGGTCATTCTCCAAAGTCGCACAAGATCTAACCCAAGTCACGTAGTGCTCGGGTTCACCATTCCGTCGCTGTACAATGCACTCTCCACCGTTGATTTCATTTTTTATTGTGCGGCCCAGAATTGTTCACGCATTCTGTTAATTGATCAGGTCCACCTCCACGTCGTCCCTTCCACTTAGCTTCCCGTACGCCCACGTGTCGTTTGCGTCCGCCGCCACCGTTTGTATTTTCTGTTTACGTGTCTTATTACATGGTTTATGTTACGTACCGTCGCCTTGTTCTAGATTTACTGTTTCATTGTATATTCCATCGCCACTCTGCACTTCCCCTCCATCCTTCTCAGTTCACGTCATCAGTCCATGGTCATGCTCGTGTCCACCACCTTTGTGTCCAGTCTTCTTAACTTATTTGTGAATTTTGTAGGTTGCAGTGACGAGGGATCGCCATAAATCTCTGCCTCCATTTCAGAAGCCGAGAATACGCAGCAAGACCATGTTTTAAGAGAAAAATTTATAGAAAAAGATCCAGAAGCTGTTGTGATATGACCACCATAAAGAGGGGCAAGGATCTAAGTCTGTTAAACCCTCCAAGGTCATTCAAATACACATGGTGAGAGGATGAAGAATTAATAGGGTAGCATATAAATATCAGCGAAAGATCGAGAGATACAACGCCCTGCATCAAAGATCTTGGATTTAAATTTAAATATTGGAAGGTACAGTGTTCAGAAAGCAATATCCTCAAGGTGATATTTCAGTCAAGTTCCCTTCAGGAACGTACAAAATGTTCACGAAGAGTTACCCTTACGCCTTGTTCCTGAAGAGATTTTCTCTCGGTGAATTTATTTCTCGAGGTAGATTTCAAAGTACAGATAATTATATTCAGTCATTCACAGTATGGGCTTGAATGTTTTCCGCCACTTTGTTTCAAATCAGATCATTAAATGTGTATCACCTACCTCATTATCTGGAGCTTTCTATCTCTTCTATAAAAACGAGAAAGAAAGACATTGTAAAGGTTCCAGATTTCTATCAGCAAATTATGCAGTGAAAGGCTCTTGTATACATCTTGTAAAGTTTCGGTATGAAGGCTCAGAGCCCGTAGGGTTTCAGTGAGGAGGAGTTATAACTGTAATGAGGATTCTGGTCTTTGGTATCCCACAGTATGTAATCTTTTCTTATGTGTTAATATAATATCTCATTTCATGCTATTTATCTTCTTGTATCATGTTCTATAATGCGAGTGGCTCACTGGTCTTAAGTAAGGATTCATCCTAGTTGGTGCCCATACTTGGATTAGTCAAGCGCTTTAAATAGGCCTAGTCATGATATACTGTTCCATGTTCATTTCATCCATATTTTCTGCTATATTAGTTCCTTGAGGAGGGTGCTTTTAAAATGCCATTTTGATGTATGGATTCTTAGTTGGATAAGCCCATATGTGGTTTTGTTGTGTATCTGGGTATCAGCCTCATGCTAACTAGTATCTTCTTCATATTTCTTCACTGCATCCACTTTCTGATATCTGATTTCTGTGGCATATTATTTGAACTGACCCTCTTTGCAGTAAGTTGTCTCTTAATCGTCTGATGCTTTTGTATTGGAGTTTTGCATGCTGTTCCTACATTATTCTTATCTTTGTATCAGCTTCTGAGAGAGTCTGGTCCCATTTCAATTAATTTCCTTGTTTTACAAGAGATAGCAGGAGAGCTTTTGGATTGACAACCCAAGCTATATTATGAGCTCCTTGCTATGATAAGATGTCCTAGGCACTGGTCTATGGCAACTCTAGGCTGTCTCTAGGAGTGACAAAATTGTATACAACAGGTCCAAAGATAGAAGGGAAGTTTCAGGAAGGGGTAGTACCCCCTTTCTATATCAGTTTCAATATCCATGATAAGATCCTTCACAATGCGATGCATGACTCTGGGGCATCACACAACCTGATGCCTAAAGTAGTTATGGAAAGGTTAGGCTTAGAGATACCCCGACCCTACAAAGACTTATATTCATTTGATTCTAGCAGGGTAAAGTGTCTTAGCCTGATCAAAGATTTATATGTGAGCCTTACCCAGATTCCAGCCAAGTGTATGGTCATGGATGTTGTAGTGGCAGATGTGCCACCCAAGTATGGCATGTTATTATCGAGATCATGGGGAGCCAAGCTGCAAGGTACAATGCAGATGGATGGGGCCTATGCCACAATCCCAGTCTTTAGCCAACTTAGAAGACTGTATAGAGAGTCACAAATGAAATTCCTGGTCAGCAGCCCCGAAAAGCCTGAAAATTCACCTTTATACTCTGTACACACAGATCTTGACTCCTTCATCCTTTGTAATGATGAATCCTTAGAGGGGTCAGAATTCAAAAATAAAGATACAAACAAGGAAACAGAGCCCATGGACTTTAACATAATGGCTACTCTAGACTTAGAGGAGAACGATGTAGAAAAATTTGGACAGTGCACTGAAACAGAAACTTAGAGTGAACAAGAAATAGAATGTAGTCAACTGATTAGTCACCCTCCGCAAGCCCATGCACCACACTAAGAACGAAACGATGTTAAGCCCGAGAGCGAACCTTTATGGGAAATGAATTTCGATGGGTCATGCACCAAGAGAACCGCAGGATCAGGAGTGTGGGTACATAAGACCGAGAGTGACTATGCAGAGAGTCATGCCTGTAACCTGAAATTCAAATATATAAACAATATCGCAGAGTATGAAGCTCTTATCCTAGGCTTGAATCTGTTGAGAAAATTAGGGGCCCGTAGGATAATTGTGCATCAAGACTCTGATTTGATTATTAAACAAGTGAATGGTGAATACACAGTGAAACATCCCAGGCTGAGAGCGTACAGAAATGATGCTATGGATCTATTGAAAACCTTTGTAGAATACGAACTGGTGTTTGTCCCTAGGAGTCAGAACGCAATTGCAAATGGATTAGCCTGCATGGCTAGTGCGTATCACAAGCCTCCCAGTGACCAACAAATTATCATTCAGACCAAATTCAAACTTGCAGTGTCGGGAAATGAAAAATATTGGCAGGTCTTTGAGGGCGATAAACACATTGAGGATTTCTTGATAGGCAGGAACGAGCTTGAATTTTCCGATTCAGACTCTAAATATGATGATAGCTGCCTAAGTGAAGAGCCCTCATATGAGGAAGAACCACCCTGTAACATAGAAATAAACACTTTAAATGAACAGATTGGAGATCCAAACGAAGAATGTGAAAACGCAGATAGTGAAGAAGTAGAGGTGCTACAGGCCAAAGATAAGAACTTACCCCGAGGTCTGGCACCTTTAGAGGACCTTTTTGACTTCGATGATGTAGCGAAAAAGCCCACTATAGAACAATCAGGCACTGAGGTCGAGGAATGCAACATAGGCACTGAAGATAAGCCCAAGATGATCAAATTGGTTAAGTCCTTGCCTGCAAACATGAAAAAGAAATATATTGACTTGTTGAAAGAATTCATTGATGTGTTTTCTTGGAGCTATGAAGACTTGAAGGCCTATGACACAAACATCATACAGCACAAAATACCTTTGAAAGAGAACCAGAAACCTTTCAGACAAAAACTTCGCAGAATAAACCCAAAACAATTGCCTACAGTGGAAAAAGAAATAAAGAAGATGTATGAGGCAGGCATAATAGTTCCTGTGAGGTTTTCTGATTGGGTCTCAAACCTTGTAGCCGTGAGAAAGAAAACAGGTGAGATCAGATTGTGCATAGATTTCAGGAACCTTAACAGAGCCTCACTCAAAGACAATTACCCTTTGCCAAAAATGGAACACATTCTTCAGAGGGTAGTAGGCTCAAAAAGGATCTCCCTGTTAGATGGTTTTTCAGGTTACAACCAAGTTTTAGTACTCCTAGAAGACCAACTCAAGACAACTTTTACCACTCCATGGGGCACTTTTATGTATGTAAAAATTCCCTTTGGACTGATGAACGCTGGTGCCACATTCCAACGAGTGATGGACATAGCCTTTATAGATGAAATAGGGCACTTCATCATCATCTATCTGGATGACATAACAGTCTATTCCAAGATTGATGAAGAACACCTAAGACATCTGAGGAGAGTGTTTGAAAAATGTAGAAGGTTTGGTCTGTCATTGAATCCTAAAAAGACTGTATTTGGGCTGCAAGAAGGTAAGCTTCTCGGCCACATTATATCTGAGAAGGGAATTAGGATAGACCCACAGAGAGTTGAGGGAATACTACAAATCACACACCCGAGAAACATCAAAGAGTTACAGTCCTTCATTGGGAAAATCAACTTCCTTAGGAGGTTTATTCCCAACTTAGTTGAACACCTTAGGAATATGAAAAACATGTTAAGGAAAGGTGTAGGAGTTAAATGGACTGTTGAGGCTAAGAAATATTTTGAAACAATTAAACTTGCACTCACCCGGGCTCCTGTTCTAATCAACCCTGATTTCTCAAAATATTTCCTGATCTTTTCATTTTCCTCCGAGCATACAGTAGCTGCAGTTCTGCTGCAGAAAAATCCAGAGGGAATGGAACAACCCATTTATTTCTTCAGTAAAGCTCTGAGGGATGCACCCTTGAAATATAACATAATGGAAAAATAGGCCTATGCTTTGGTTAAGGCCTTGAAGGACTTTAGGGTGTACATACTGCATTCCCACACCATAGCCTACATGCCAAATATAGTGGTTAAAGACATCTTGTCCCAAGACCCAGATGGGAAGAGGGGTAAATGGATTGTTGTGATCTTAGAGTATGACCTTGAGATAAAACCCACAAAACTGATCAAGGGTCAGGGCCTAGCTTAACTAATGGCTGAATCAAATTTACAGGCCCTTGACATAAACATGGTGGATGCCTTGGATGAGCAGGAAGGATTGCCTAATCCCACTGTTGAGGAGAAGTTTTAGAACTCTCCATGGTATTCTAACATTATGTATGTGCTCACACACCTCAATGCCCCTCCTGAACTGTCAAAGACCAAGGCCAGATTTCTAAAACTAAAAGCCAGAAGCTATTGCATACTGAATAACTGCTTATACTAGAAAAATACAAATGGCCTATTGCTTAAATGTTTGCTTGAGACTGAAGCAGAGAGGATTAAACAGGAATTCCATGCAGGAGAGTGTGGAGGCCACCTGAGCTGGAAATCCATTGCTAACAAAATACTCAGAGCTGGCTATTATTGGCCTACACTCTTCACTGACATCCATAAGATGATTATTGCCTTCCATAAATGCTAGATTTTCGAAGGCAAAAGAAAGCTCCTACCTCTCCCTTTACAACCCATCTTTGTTGAAGGTCCCTTTATGCTATGGGGCCTATATTTCATAGAATAAATACACCCTGCTTCTTTTTCACAACACAAATGGATCTTAACAGCCACAGAATACTTCACTAAGTGGATAGAGGCCACACCTACTAGGAATGCCACAGATTCAGTCATCATTAGGTTCCTAGAAGGTCATATCATCTCTTGGTTTGGTTGCCCAAGAAAAATAATCACTGATAATGCTGCCACTTTTGGATCCAAGAAGATGGTTGATTTTTGTCACAGGTATCAAATAGCACTCGGTCATTCAACTGCTTATTACCCACAAGGTAATGGGTTAGTTGAATCATCAAACAAAAGCTTGGTGACCATTATCAAAAAGCTACTGGAAGAAAACAAAAAGTCATGGCATAACAAGTTAGTGCATGCTTTATGCGCTGACAGGCTTACAACAAAGAAATCTATTGGCATTTCATCGTACCACCTTGTCTATGGAACAGAAGCAGTGTTTCCTACCAGCCTTGGAGTACCAGTGATTAAACTTGTTCAAGAAATTCAGACAGAAGAAGACAGCATGATAATAAGGATAAACCAAATAATTCATCTCCAACAAACAAGGGAGGAGGTCTATAACAGCGCCGTGAAAGTTCAGGAAAATATAAAGAAATTGTTTGACAGAAGAACCAAAGCTTCTGACTTCAAAATTGGAGATAAAGTTCTGAAATGGGAATCAAGGAGAGAGGACAAAGGAAAGCACGACAAGTTTGACAGTTTGTGGCAAGGTCCATACATCATCCAGGCCATTGTGGGTCCAAATGCCTTTTTTCTACAAGAACCAGATGGCACAGAGCTATTTGGGGGCCCTGTCAAAGGTAGGATTCTCAAACACTACTTCTACTGATTTCCAATTTCCAGTTTCCATTTCCATTGTAAATACCAATGATGTGTTTGTTTTCAAGAAAAAAGAGAAAATGTTCCAAAAAAAACAGAGAGAAAGGAGAGGTTCAGACATGCTCAAAGCATGAACCTCTGAGGTGCAAAATAATGGCTCTAACATGATCAAAACCTGAGGCAGCAAAGAAGAAGAGGATCAGCTCTAACATGCCCAAAACCAGAGCTAAAATGAAGAAGAGAAAGTGACTCTAACAAGCTCCAAACTTGAGTCACAAAGAAAAGAAGGATGCTTCAAAACTTCAGATTTCAAGCCTTCAAGATTTTGTCTTCAGTTTTCTGCAAGTTTCTGTCCATGTCCAACTGTCTTTATGCCTTGGATTCACAACAAACTAGACTGTCTAATCCTAGTTTGACTATTTTTAAATTTCTGTTGTAGAATGTAGAGAAGAAATCTGTTGGACAGTCTAATCCCAACAGATATTAGATTAGGTAGAGAAACATATGAGACCAATCGTTTAATCTGGTCTCATGGAGCAATAAGGGTAGAAATATAATAGGTTCATTTTCTTATCTGTAAAAAATAAATGATGTAAAGGGTCTGCTAGTCCAAATGCACCCTGGAAGAGAAAATGATAGGACTATAGTCTAGGTAGGTAGATTGTTTGGGAATGTTTCTGCTGATCTATCATATTTGTGGCAGCTGAAAATAAAAGAAGGAAGATGGATCGAAGATCAGGCATCTGGCCTACCTCAAAGATCATTTCTGAATTCTTGACTCCTTCAAGAAGAAGCCATCCCCATGTGGAGCCACTATTAGCACCCTATGAATTTTTGGAAAAGAAAAAATGGGGCTAAAATGTTTTTGAGCCTTCAAGGAATGCATTTCCCCTGAGAACACATCATCCTTGAAGTCTCCTGTGCCTTTGCCTTCGATAAATCCTCACTGTTGTTCCTAGTTTAAAGGCCTCACTGATTATAAAAAACTGTGCTAAAAAAGGCCTGCATTTGCCCTTGTATCCCTACAGAGTGTCCCATTTTAACCCTTTTTTCCTTTGTCAAAATTCTCCTTCCCCGCGCCCCCACCCCCCCCAAATCCTTTCCTAAATCTTCTAAATCACCCTTCTTTTCTTCTAAGCCTCACAAATACCCTTTGTTTGGCCTAGAAACTCCTTTTCCTCCTGTCGTTTCCCTCTTTTGGCCTTAAATTACATTAAAATGGGCCAAAAAACCCACATTATACACATTTCAGGTTTAGCCCCTTTCGGCTCAGCCCCATAAACCGTTTCTTCACGTGACTCGGGCGCTAGAACCAAGCGCTAGCTCTGAAAGTGCTTATTGCATTTGGATATCAGGAGCGCTATCGACCGTCGATCTGTATAGATCGGACAGTCTTCAAAATCTCCATAACGTCAGTGGCCCCCCCGTTCACTCATCCGATCGCATATCCACCATCGATCTGATTCGCAGATCGACGGTCCATTTTTCACGCACCCCAGTGGTCCCCACGCCAAAGAACTGTTCAAAACCGCTGGTTTCCATTACACTGGTTTTGGAGGGTGGGATGTATTTTTCATTTTGGAGCGATGCCATTCACCACATGACACGTGGCTCTGCGCACTATTGAAACCCCCACCCCCATCGTGCATTAACATTCGACCATGGACTTACACGATATGCACGTACACTGTCCGATCTAAAGTTGTCCATCCAACGGTGCTCGTGCCACGAAGATGCTCAGGAGTTAATCCAAGGCAAAGGGACCCTTGGAGCACCATCCGTCACCCTCCGACGCATTCTCAACCGTTGATCTTCTCTTGATATCGGACGGTTTGGATTAAATGCATGCCCCGCCATTGACCGGGTCCCGCCACGTCACCATTCCACATGTGTTCATATATTTTTGTCTGGCACCTTTGTATTTCATTCAAAGGTCAAAATGTCGAATGTCCGCATTCAAATTTTGCTGCACTCTGGCAACTTTCACCAGTCCATTTCTCCACTGTTCGCTGCATTTTCCACCATCTCACCAGGCTGTGCTACCATTCTCATTGTTCCCATTGCATCCACCCTCCCCATGCATGTTTTTCTTGACGGGTTTGTGTGTTTTGCAGGGTACCGGTGTTAAACGACCGCCATGGTTCACAATCACTATTACAGTGGCAAAAAACGCAGGGAAGATCATGTGCAGAGATCGAAATTATGAAGGAAGGCTTGGGAAGGTGTTAGGACATGAATTTCATTAAAGGAGCAGGGTAAAACTCTATAAAACCTTCCCAGAGTCATTAAAGCGTAGATTTCACAGACAGAGACAGGAATGGAGCAACAAAAGAGTAGCAGTGAAAGATTAGAGAATTTAAGGCCGGTAATCAAAGATTTTTGAAGCCTGGAGTCAGTAATTTAAGGCAGGGTACCAGATCGAAGACCCTGTGGATCACTCAGAAGATCCAATGCACAGAAAATCATATCATCAGGGTGTCTATATTAGCAGAATGTCTCCTCCCATGAAAGGACGAAGTGCCCATACGGTTTTCATGCTTTTTCGTGTCCCTGAGGAAATTTCCGCCCTGACAACAGTCCTATGATATCAGAAGCATTTGTTACACGGTATGGTAGGCCCAAGAATCATTGTTATACTTTTATTTAATTCACCAGAGTACCACAGGTATTGCAGAGGTGCTACAGCGAGTACATCAAAGACATACCTGGAGTAAATTGCAGCCTGACGAAGACCACTCTTTCATCCAAAGAGCACCAGAGATAAATGCCTAGAATTTAAAACAGAATGGGGCCTCGACCCTCTTCCTCTTCTGAGTTTTAATGCTACATTTATTTTTCATCCACCCCCTCTGTCTCTCATTCAGCTATAAAATTCATGAAGAAACTCATTGTAAAGGTTGTTGATCGGCTATCTATGAATTGCAAGCTATTTCTCTTCAGACATGTTCTCTGTGTAAAGTTGTAAGATAGGCTGAGGAAGATGTTTTCAGACTGGCTATCAAGCTATTGGTAATGTTTTACTAGACTGGTATTGCTCTTCAATATGACAAGCACATTTCTTTGGATCCTGATTTAAAGCAGTGGTGATGTTTTTCTGTCTTTGTCTACGTTTTCCTTTTTAGTTCATTACATTTCATTTTTGCTGGCTTGCATTAGAAATCTGGCATAGGATTTACCCTTGTTAGGTACCCTATGTTTCTGCTCTCCTTGCCTTCAATGTTTTCTGCTGTATGTGTTATTTGAGGATTGATTTCAAGCTAATTTAACTAGTGTAGTGGTTCCATATGCTGCTAGCTGATGTATGAATTAATGAATACTTTCTTAGATGTTCTGGTTAGGCTTTAATTAAATGAATTGGGATACTGGGAGTCTAGAAATCTGTCTCTGTCTCACTAGGATCCTTTTCAATTAATTGAACCTTCCTAAGTTCCCTTAAGCTAGATGCCAAAGAATTGAGAGTTCAAAGTCTCTCTTTGATCTCAGGTTTTCAACTTTGTGTTCTAAATCTTTAATGTTTCCTTGTCTGAAGAGTTAGCCTTTAGGTTTTGGATCACAGGTTGTCCAATGGCATGTCCTGTCCCTGGATCTGATTTCTGAAGGTCACCTTGGATGTTTCCTTGTTTTCACCTTCTCTCTGACCATTTCATGCCTCACTATCATCTTTAAGATCCAATGCTTTAGATGACTAGCCCAACTGAAAGCCTGCATATTGAATAGCAAGTAAACCCTTTCCTGAATTCATTGCCCAATGGTATTGAATGTTCTCTGAATCATCCCTCCTTTGCCTAAAATCCTCTTTGCTCATCCTTGTCTTATATTGAAACCCTTCTTTCCTTATTCCTAGCAACCAAACGTACAATCCAACAAACAAACTTGTGCCTATAAATAGCCTAAAATCTTAACATTGAGCTTCAAAGACATAAAACCTTTGCTTGTATAGAGAGATCCCTCTCTGGACCCAGGAGGGCTAGATCCTTGGGTCTGAAAGTGGTTCTAATGTTGTCTCAACTTTTGGTCTTGCCAATCTGGGAAAAACATGGGAACACCAACAGAAAGGTCACAAAGCCTTCTTATTCCAATATAAATTGGAGTTAACTGAGTAGACAAATTTTCTTAGGTAGAGTTTATTGCGAACTCAACATTTTGAACTCTTGAATAAAATTTCAACATCAAAATATAGGAAAATTACATAAAGTAAAGGTGTATTTCAAATAATAAAAATGTCTTTCATTTTAAAAAAGCACATATAAGTAGGGTTGGATATTATTTGTTTTTAATTTGCATTAAAGGGACAAAATATAAAATGAGCTTGCAAAATTAAATTAATTCTATCTTATATGATTTTCTTCGATGTGTTAATTATTTCTAGCATGTGTTATCTATTTAATTTATTGTTGTAATTTTGAATTTTCATGTCTCTCTTATACAAATCTTACTTGTAATACTGCTTCTAAGTAACCACAAAAATTATATATATATATATATATATATATATATATATATATATATATATATATATATATATATATATATATATATATATATATATATATGTGCATTACAATAATTACAATTGAAAATGAAATGGTTGCACATCGAAAGTTACATTGATCAGAAGGAAATACATCATCAACGATCAATTCAAAAGACATATACCGTTCACTAAGGAATTGATATTTTGAACTCTGATTGCTAATTTCATGTGCTCTCTTGACATAGTCTTTGCGAACTTGTTTAATACATGTGACCCAATTAAACTTCACTCACTAGCTAGTTGACCAACCAACCTTTCCCTAGGAACTCTTCTTTCCCATAGACCTCTGAGATGAAATGGGGTTGTATAGAAGATGAATTCACTAACAAGTGGAAAATATTCCTCAATCTTAAAACGTTCCCACTCACAGGACCTCCACTTTCACTAAAATAACGACAAATATCAAAAATGGAAATTATCATAAGGATATTCATGCAATAGTAGGGTGTTCAGAAAAGTATCTTTCACATAACTTGAACCTTATTTTATAGAGACTTTCAATAGTGAATCTTGACATCTCATGCAAAACAATTATTTTCTTTATTCCAATATTTTTATTATTCATCTATCCATGTCCCATCCCTTCCCAAAATATCTCATGAAATTATTTTCTTAATCTCTTATTTAAAAATTAGTTTCCTTCACCCTTACTCTCCTATTTGTATCCCAATTTAGACTCCTCATTTTGTGTTCATTAAATTAAATCAACATGTAAGTTTCAAATTTCTATCCCCTAACTACCGCATAATTCTTGTCAAGTTAAAATCTTAGTTGAATATTTGTGTGTTATGATTTTTTCACATGGAAGTTATCTCATCAATTTCATTTTCTCAAATTTTAAATTTCTATTCTCTAATTTCATGCACAACCCCCCACTTTTCTTATTGAGAGTAAATTGTCATTGAAATAATGTTTATATTTTGACTTTATGTCATATTTTCCCCTTCCTATTAGGAAAATTTAGATACTTAGGATTTTTCTAAATTTTCAGGTTTTCTAAGTGTGAACATGGGTAGCAGGGTTATTTATTTATTCATATTTTATGCCTACTCTTATTATCCACTTCTTAAATATTTTAACTTCTAATTTAAATTTTTTTAATACCTTCTTATTTATATTGTGTGTTTTAGTGTTTATAAATGCATGAGCGTAAACCTCATTTACTTTGTAGCCTTTCTTGATGCCAAGGGTCCCAAGTCGGTCATGCCCTTCAAGAACTTCTTCTTTATGTTCCAAATATGCCACAATGTTTTCCCTTCAGGCATTCATGACTTAGGAGGGGAACATGGGCATGATGGCGTAGACCATTTTTGTCTCATATATTTCCTTTTGTTGTGAGTTTAATCATATTGAGGATCAAGGAATCCACTTGGATGTGTGCCCCTAAGTAAATCCTTGTGATCGACCAATTCAAGGTCCATCAACATAACATCGTAAGCTTCATAGAAAAGACATCCCAATACCTTCCAAGCCAAGTAATTGTGGGAGTCGTGTGCAAACCCATCACCAATGTGTGAGTCATTCGGTCAACCAACCGACCTGTTCCTGTAGCAATTAACATGACATTAGAAATCACATCATGATATTATTTAAAAATTTAAACTCTAGTATCAATAGTATGCAATTGATGAAATTGGAGGTCGTTGAATTATCACATGCATGTGCATCCCAATGGTCTCGTGACACAATGAAATAGTCATCAATAGCATCTACTCATAAGGTCAGTCATTAATATATTTACACATTTTAAAATATTAGTATTCAAATCATCATGACTACATATAACATAATATTCAACACAACACTAACTAAAATCAAGCAAAAATTCATCAAAATGTATAGATGTGATAACAAATAATGAAAGTATCATAATGATTACACATAATTATCAAGTAGCTACATCACAATTTTCATCACAACCAATAATAACATCAATCTGGTACACCAAAATCATCATCACATCTCTCGGTAATAATAAAAATGATCTTATCCTTGAACTAAGGTCTTGTTGATGCCTCGAAAATCGTTGCACAACATTAGAGGATAACCACCCAGTCAAGGACTTGAAAACCATCCCTTTCCGTTTGGAATAATGGCTCCGACTGGGGATGATGGGACTAGTTTCCCAATTTATAATTGGATGGATGTGTGGTATTTATAACTAAATGTGACTTGGATGAATGGGAGTGATAACAAGCTAAAGGAGTATATATGTACTTATCTCTATCTAGAGATGAATTATGTTTCTCTAATATGTGATCTTAAAATATGATCTTAAGTGAATGTAAATGAAGATTTATCAAGCACTTATAGAAATGAAAGATAATTTAAGTTGATTGATTTGATTAAATAGTTAATCAAATCAATTGATTAAACACATATCACATTTAATAACTGCTTATAATGGGTGAAAATGTGAAGTTGGGTTACATTTTTTTCCCTTTTTTGGGAAAAAAATATCATTTTTAGAAGTTCTTCAACTTTCTACAAGCCAAAAAAAAAAATTCTGCTCAGAATTTCATTTTACGATAAAAATAAAACATGTCAGAAATTTTATTAGCTTTCTATTACTTATTTTTCAGAATTTTTTTATTCACATTTGATATCTCAAAGTAACATTTCTTTGAGTGTGTTTTCTTTAATAATCAAATAATTCATAAAAAATCATGTTGAAATGCGTTGGTGTATTCTTTGAAAACTTTGTATTTTTGAGAAAAAAAATTGTGTTACAACAATGTAGACAGAGTCTACTTTGGTATCGTTATATTTACGAAACCAACCGATGCATATCATAATTACTACAATTTTTTGAACTGATCCAATACAATATAACTGCATATTTTGAATATATTTAAGCTCTTCTGAAGTTTCTCAACATATTAGTTATAAATAAAAAATCTAAAAAATACCCATTACAAACGACGAACCAATGTAATGCAACATATTTTTTTCAATTTTTTTACAATGTATTTTGGAAGAAATATAATTTTGATTTCACTGAATCATAATGACCTTCAAAATTTGTTTGCACCTGTTTTATTACAAAATTAATTAAAATTAGTAAATACCTATGGAATTCCATAAAAGTTGTATTTCCTGAAAGTAGATTGAATTATGCAAACGCTTGTCTTGGTTTCGAAAGTTAATTCATAAATTTTTATGGATTTTAATCTTTTCAAAGTTGAAGAAATGTGTTCAGAGCTGAGTTGTTGTGTAGTTGCAGATGTGTTAGTTCGGCCGAACTTTTGTAATAGTTTTTCCAAATTGTTTTTTTCCGCTCCATCTCGTTAGTTTTAATGACAAAAACGTTCGGCTGAATTTTTTATAAAACAAATTTCACAACTATATAAATAGTCAAAAACAGAATCATTACTTTCGCACATTTCTTCATTTGGGCTGAACTTGCAAAGGACATTTTTTGGGCTTAATTTTCTAAGGACATTTTTTGGAGGTGTTTTTTAAAGTGACATTTTTTTAAAGGTTTTTTGGGGTTAATTTTCAAAGGACATTTTTTGGAGGTATTTTTTAAAGTGACATTTTCTTAGAGTTTTTTGGGCTTAATTTTCAAAGGATATTTTTTGGAGGTATTTTTTAAAGTGAAAACTTTTTAGAGTAAGTGTTTTGGGTTGTAGTAAATATTTTATAGTGATTTTTTAAAGTGAGTTTTTGTTTAATATTTTAAGTGAAATTTTTTTTGTAGGACTTGGAAGGAAATATTCTGAGCTTCATTTCATTTTTAAAAGACATTTTTTTGGTGAAATTTTTAAAGTATTTTGGGTTGAAGTATGTCTTTTGTGTGAAATTTTTAAAATGAGTTTTTTTGAAATTAAATCTTTTCTAATGATTTTTTGAATTGAGTTTTTGTCTAAATTTTGATAGTGAGTTTTTTTTACAAGATTTTGAAGGAAATGTTTTGAGCTTCATACTAAATTATGATGGGAAATCAAAGAAGTTGCAAGAGAAAATATGATCGAACAAGAGACCCGAGGCTCATAGAGAACAAGGGAGAGAATATCACAAAAAAAGAGAGAGAAAAATGCTCAAATATTGAAAGGGAAAATCAACCTCAACTAGAAGTTGAAGTATATATGTAAATGTAAATACTATAAATTTGATATTTAAAACTTGACTAGTGTATTGTGAAACTTAATTTTATTTGATGAACTAATTCGAAAAATATTTTGCAATGTAAACAGAGAGAGATATTCCTCAACACATTGATGATGAGATAGAAAATTTTGAAATAGAAAGTGAAAGAGATATTGAACCAGTGATTGAGGATGTTGAAAATGTTGAAAAAAATTCCAGTGAAGAAATTGAATCACCAGGTATGTATATATATATGTTGAATGTGTATTATTTAAATTATACATATTTATTAATTTAACTATTTATTGAATATGTAAACTCAATCTGTACATTTAATTCTAATATGTACAGATGAAATCAATATCGATGATGAAATGTTAGAAAATGTTGACAATGACACATGGAGATAAAAAAGATGACCATGTTATACGATATCTTGTTAAGCACATTATTGATACGTTCTTCAAAGATGAAAATGTGGTAGTTCAAGCCCAAATTTTTAAAAGTATCTTAACATCAAAGAAATTTAAAGAAGCTATGTATTTATTAGGTATTCGAAAATAAAATAAAAAAGATAAAAAAATGAAGTAAAATGTGATACAAAATATAAATAGTCCTCTAAATTCAATTGGAAGATCTAGAAAGAAAATTAATTTAGATGCACGTAGAGAAATAAAAATGGCAGTGGTTTGATTAAGTACTAAAGAGAATCGCTTGGTAAAATCTATGGCACAAGCATTAGGGACCTCACGGAAAAATTTGCACAAACATCGAAATTTTGATTGCAAATAGATGTAAATGATGAACTTGCTTGTTGGAAAATTATTTGTAGGTAACCATACAAAGGTAGACTTGGAGAAGATGTTAAAAAAATAATATATGAATATTGGAGGAAAAATTCATGTGTTTCACCAAAAGCAAGGGATGTGATGCGACAAAGAATATAATGAAATCAGTACGAAGAACATGAAAAACATATATTGGACACCACTTAGATAGAGTTTTTCAACAAGTTCATAGAAGAGAATCGTGAAATTAATGTCTCAATCAGTGCTTTTGTGCAACAAAAACCATGGTATGTTAAACCTATTACTATACGCGACACTTGTTGTTGTCGTTATCATGTGGAATTTAAGTTATATTATGACACATTCCTTAATTTTGGTAAAACATTTTGGAAAGATTCACCTCCTCCTTCCACTATCTATGATTTCATATCTCAAATTCTATATGGAAGAGAAAGCTATGAATTATTTAAACAAAAGAAATGTGTTGGTAGTAAAAAATGCGATGATTGTGGAAATTTGACTTTATTTCAAAACAAATATCGTACTGATAAAATGATCAATCATTGTCCAACATAAAAGTGAAATGGAAGAAATATGAAAATATAATTCATACATGGATTGGTTCAAGTAGTACTACAAGTGCTAAAAGAAAGGATTTACAAGAATAAAAAAAATGTGATAGAGTTTTTGAGAAAGTTTGAGGCATAAATTTATAAATACACCAAGCATTTCCATAGATCTCGATGGGAGGACTTGCAATTCCAAAAATACCTTGAAGTTTTTCCACCAGGGACCATTTTGTCAATAGTTGATTTTTCAGAGAACTACACATTTGTTCCACAAAAAGAAATACAAAGTGAATACTATGATTCTGACCAAGTCTCCATGCTTGTCCATATTCTATATTGACACACTGAACAAAATTTTTATCATATAGAAAGCACCAGTGAAAATCGACATGTTATTAAAGATTATCAGTGTT
The DNA here is from genome assembly GCA_034641835.2 of Pinus albicaulis. Lineage (NCBI taxonomy): Eukaryota > Viridiplantae > Streptophyta > Pinopsida > Pinales > Pinaceae > Pinus > Pinus albicaulis. Next base: position 139,785,126 of record CM076576.1, read on the forward strand.
ATATCAATGACGATCAAACACATAATAAATATTTTGTACAGTATAGTTTAGAAAAAATTTATGACTCCTTGAAAAGTTGTGAAATAAAATTCAATGAACATTGGATATGGTGAGATGGATGTGCAAGTCAATTCAAATCTTCATGATCATTATTTTATTTGTGTTGTCTTCATATGAAAACCTACATTAAACATTGCTGGAATTTCTTTGAGATTGTTCATGGAAAATGAGAACATGATGGTGCAGGGGCATGTATAAAATGAACACTTCCAAGATATCAAATGGACCACTTTGCAAATCGACTTGTCTCAACTGAACAAGTTGTTCAATGGTGCATCACTGCACTAAGCCATGAGACTAAGTTATATATATATATATATATATATATATATATATATATATATATATATATATATATAACTTTAACATGTACATAATCTCATTTTTATTAAATTTCTAATTTTAAATAGTGTTTATCACAATGATTATCTTTGATGGTATTTTGAATAAAATATTTATATTCTTGTTTGAATTTTCCATATAGGATTTTTTTGGCATATTGGGGTCCAAGATGTAGATAGATCAAGTGGAGATGACGTTGAAACAATAAAAGGGACTCAAAATTTGCATTTTATAAAAGAAAATATTCTTGTTTTTATCATGTTTTCATAGACAACACATAATCCAATGATGTTTGTGAAAACAAAATGTATGTAAAAGATTGTAAGCATACAAAACTAAATACAAAGGGGAAAATGTTTGTTGAAAAATTTGAATAAATGCAATCAGAGGAGACTATAGTATCATCTGAAGGTGAATGAGTTTCTGATATTGTTAGAGAATGTAACATTTCAATTGCTTTCAAATGATAGAGATCTAGAAATAGATAATAAAATCAAGTACACATGTTAATTTTAAAGTTAATTTTTCATGTTAATTATGATATAAATTTATGTAAATTTGTTTTATTGTGCAAGAGATGTTTTGTTGTAGTTGCACCTACTACCAACACAGAACATGTGAATTATTATTTGATGCGTTGCACTGAATGAAAGATGAAATTGTTGGAAAACTACGATGATAACTGGTTTATATATGACATAGGGTCTATTATACAGAAAGTTTGTTTTTTCTAACAAACTCATCAAATTCAAGATTTTTTTTACTTTCAAGACTATGCACCTGATGTCATAAGTTGTCAATATAGTCACTTGGTGTGTGTAGCACACATAAAGTTGATAGAAGTTCAATCAAAGAAAAAATTGAAAGTTAAGAAATGGAAAATGTCAAAAGACGACCATGAACGGATCATTGAAGATGGCATGCCATTAGAATTTTTTTTACTGAATTACCCAACAATTTTTTCTCCTTGGATTCATTTTTTAGAACTTACAAAACTCATCTAGAAATTTTTATCCATTTTTTTGTGCATTCTTAAGTTTTACAATTATTATAATATGTATATTTTATGTTATGTACAACAAGTGTTTGTACGTGTACATTGTTTTGGTACATGCACACGAGTAATTTATACACATGTACACATACATGTATATTATTTGGTCTTAAATGATTTCATACATTCTTTGGTAGAATTTATGTCATAGTGTCATTATTGCAAAATGTACATATGTATCTAGCATAGTTGATATAATGAAAATTTTATGTTATGATTTTATTTTAGACATCTATTAAGCAAATTATAATATTAATTCTTGAATGCAAAATGTGTGGTACGTGTTTTGTAATTTTCAGTTTACTATCAAGTGACATCCATAGTAGCTTTTCTATGTACATTAATGAAATTTTTTGTGTATTGGATATGTTTTAATGCTAATTTGAAATTTTATGATTGTTTGACACATCTATGAACACCTAGAATTTTATGATTGTTTTTAGATATATACATCGATATGTATTGTACTTCAATCATTTTTACATATATTCAAATGTACTTCAATCATTTTTACATATATTCATGAACTTAAATGTGTAAAACCATCTATGATTGTTTTAAATGACAAATGATCATGCAAAATGTACCTAAATATCACCTTTAATAGACATCCTAATTATATAACATTCACACATGTTCAAATGCACAACATGTACCACATGTGTTTTGTAATTTGAATTTCCATCTAGATTCACTTTAAAAAACAAATAAAAAAACAACTTGTGTTTTAAAAACAAAACATTATATTACAACATGTGATCACATGCCAAATGTAACAACTATCCAAAATTTAAAATTATTCTTGATAAAAGTAAACGTAGTTCAACTATCCAATATGTAAATATGTCCAAAATTTATATCATGAACAATAAAAGTAAATATATAACAATGTATAGTGTTACAAGTATCAAGTTATATAGAAAAGTAAATATGACTGCATAGCTAAGACTACATATATAGAAAAATAAATTTAAGACTGTCTATCAAATAAAATATTGCATCTGCATCATCAATCAAATATAGAATCTAGCAGCATCCCGAGCCTCCTTGTGCTATTATCTGAAGAATGGGGAACCTATACACAATGTGTAAATATTAAAGTTTAATGTTTTAAAATTGAATGAGAATGCATAACTTCATTAAAAAAATAAAAATAAAAATAAAAATCATGCAATACATCATGTAGTTCCCTCTCCATTGTTCCGTGTTGGCCATCCATCAATACATCCTCCATGGTAAATTGTAAAATATACATATAAAAGTATATATATATATATATATATATATATATATATATATATCTTAAAAAGTTTCAAATGAAAATGCATAAAATAATTTGAAATAATATTAAAAAAAAAAGTTAGACAACTTCTTGTTCAAATTGTTTGGATGTTCCTATCTCCATCATACACTCCATTGCTAGAGTCCTTGGAGAATAGAAATCATCTCCACAAACCTAAAATTCAAAAATTTTAAAATTGTAAAATAACTTAAGATCTAGATCTCATTTTTTAATGAAAATTTCATTTCAATTTATAACTTAAACATAAGTGAAAAATTGAATACTTGTGACGGTGGATTTGGCACATCTCCTAATAGGGAAGAAGAGGGTGGCTCCAAATGAAAATCATCTCCACAAACCTAAAATTCAAAAATTTTAAAACTGTAAAATAACTCAAGATCTAGATCTCATTTTTTAATGAAGATTTCACTTCAATTTATAACTTAAAAATATAAGTGAAGATTTGAATACTTGCAGTGATGGATTTGGCACATCTCCTAACAGGGAAGAAGAGGTTGGCTCCGAACGAAAATCATCTCCACAGACCTAAAATTTTAAAATTTTAAAACTGTAAAATAACTTAAGATCTAGATCTCATTTTTTAATGAAACTTTCACTTCAATTTATAACTTAAAAATATAAGTGAAAATTTGTTCATACTTTTGATGGTGGATTTGGCACATCTCCTAACAAGGAAGAAGAGGGTGGCTCCATTGCGAAAACATCGGACGGTATCGGAATTTGTTAACATTTAATTATATACATACATGTGTACACAATTATTTATTTTAAAAATATGTCATCATGATACCAATATAATAATAGATTAATAATTTTACATCAACATCATGAATGTTAGGTCCCTATATCACTAGTATATTCCCTTATTATTGTTAATGTAAACCCCTTATTGTTATTATTGTACCCTTGTAACCCCCATTTTGTTATTATTGTGCCCTTAAATTATTATTTTTAGGTCGGCTAGGATTAAATTGTGGCCCACTAGGATTACATTATGGCCACATGGACTCCTATATATAGAAAGGAGGTTTTGTAAATTGTATCATCCAAGAATTGTTCATTTATGTAATGTATTGGAGGTTGCCCCCTCGAAGTGGCTTATTTCTAAGGCGTTCATATCTCTTTTCTTCTCTTTTTGGAGCTGGTTACACAACATTTGGTATCGGAGCTTTGGATTCTAGGGTTTCGCTGCTCCAAACAGGTCATCGTGGCATTTTCGCTATAACTTTTTTTCTACGAAGTTTCAGAAGCTGAAATTTTTAGGGTGCGAACAAAAATCCTGAGGAAGCTCGTATAAAAATTTCAGAGTTTGGTTCGCAATAATTTCGGAGATATGATCTGTGGAAGTCAGGTATTTTTTCAGGCTCCTAAACAGGTCATCGTGGCATTTGCGCTATAAAAAATTTTCTACGAAGGTTCAAAATCTGAAATTCATATGGTGCGAAGCTGAAATCCTGAGGAAATTCATCAAAAAATTTCAGAGCTTGGTTCGCAATATTTTTGGAGATATGATCTGTGGAAGGTAGTGCTTTTTCAGGCTCCTGAATTTCATCTCAAAGAGGTGATCGTGGGAAAAGTTCAATAACTCTCTCTCTGGGCAGTGGATTTGAGTGCCGTAAAAAGTGGTCGCAATTACATGGACTGTAGTTTCTTGGCTATCAATTTCAGAGACAAAGGACGAAACAGTGACACGTGGCAAGTCCTACAAGTGTGCTCTACTGAACCAGTCCAGAATTAGGTCATTGTGGGAGATTGGACACAACTTTGTCTTGGGGAATCCAAATTAGATCATACCTGTGGCATTTGAAAGAAGCTTCAGAGGGCTACTACAGGGCTGAATTTCAGATATTGAAGATTTTCAATTACAGAGATAATTCAATTTCAATATCGAGCTCCTTAAAGCAAGTAAAAGGTGTGTATTTTTTTTTCCGAATTGCATAAGTCTTGTTTGAAGAATCAAGTTGAATTGATTCCAAGGGAATATTGTAGAATAGGTATCAATATTGGATTCTAAAATGGCACCTAAAAATAATTCAACACCCATTAAGCCTTCAGAAGGCTCTACCATGACTCATGAAGATGAAGAATTGCAACATGATCTATCAAAATTACAAGAGAAAGTGCAACAAATTTCACTCTCGCAAAGAACAACAAAAAATGAAATGGAAGTTTTGAAGAAAGGCATGGAAGTGAAGATGGACGGTTTGAAGAAAGGCATGGAAGCTAAGATGGATTGCATGGAAGTGAAGATGGACGGTTTGAAGAATGGCGTGGAAGCTAAGATGGATGGCCTGGAAGCTAAGATGGATGGCATGGAGGCTGGCATGGAATCTAAGATGGATGACATGGAAGCTAAGATCGATGAGAAAATGGAAAACATGAAGAATTTTCTAAAAGAAGACATGGAAGGTTTGACAAAGTTGATACAAGAAAGGTTTCCTAATGGTGAAAAGATAGTAGAAGAACCTCATGATGAGAGAAAAATAAATGTTAATTGTGATTTCATAAACTCTAATGTTGGCGGGAAGAACCACCATATTCCAAAGATGGATATGAGGAAGTTTGATGGAAAGGATCCTGTAACATGGATACTACGGATGGAGCAATATTTTGATCTCCATAACGTACAAAACACACAAAAGGTACGCATTGCAACTTTACATTTAGAACAAAATACATTTGTATGGTATCAATGGCTTTGCTCCCGTTAAAAAATTGTCACTTGGTCAATTTTTACGGAGGAAATGATAGCACATTATGAGGATACAAAGAGCAACACCTTCTTTAGCCAATTGATAAATCTCAAACAAAAGGGTTTAGTGGGGCAGTACATTGAGGACTTCCAAAAATTGAATATAAGGGTAACTGATATTCCAGAGGAACACAGGATTGATCTCTTCATAGGAAATTTAAAGGATAACATCCAACATGAAGTTCGTGTTCTGGAACCTGATTCATTGGAGAAGGCATTCAGGTTGGCAAGAAAAGTTGAATGTAAAATTATGGCGACAAGGAAGCCTACCACTCAATTCTATAAAGAAGGAAGTATTGCTACGTCTAGATTTCCACAACCTACAAGGTTGACACCACAACAATTGGAAGAAAAAAGAGCAAAAGGGCTTTGCTACCATTGTGATAGAAAATACACTAAAGGTCATAAGTGTGCTGAGAAGAAATTATTTTACATATATTGTGAAGAGGAAGAAGAAAATGAACAAGAAGAGGATATACACCAGGAACCAACCCTAGAAGAGGAAGAAATGAATCCGACCATATCGTGTAATGCACTAGCAGGAATTACCACTCCTCAAACTCTCAAGATACAAGGAAAAATCAAGAAGAAAAGGTAATAGTGTTGATTGATTCAAGTAGCACCCATAATTTTATTCATTGTAAGGTAGCCAAGGAATTAAATTGTTTCCTATACCCAGCACCAAAATGTCAAGTGATGGTTGCAAATGGAGGAACTATAAATTGCTCTGGAAAATGCCATAATATCAAACTAACCATGGGGGAATATGTATTGACTAGTCCAATGCTTTCCATTCCTATGGGAGGTGCTGATGTTGTACTAGGAGTACAATGGTTACAATCTTTGGGGACGGTAGCTTTTAATTTTCAAGAGCTTTTCTTTAATTTTTTTCAGAAGGAAAGGAAGTTGAATTACGGGGTATTGCAGGGAAGCCAGGAAAGATAATAAGCTCTAATGTCATGACAAAGCTTCTAAAGAAAGAACAGCGAAGCGTAATTGCACAATTATGCTCACTAGAAGTTCCAACATCAAAATCATCTATTTCTGCAGATCTCCAACAAGTCTTGGACAATCATTTCAAGGTGTTTGAAACTCCCAAAGGACTCCCACCTATTCGTGATCATGATCATGCTATTCATTTGATTCCAGGAAGTGTTCCTCCAAACATTATGCCTTATAGATATCCTTACGTCCAAAAGAGCGAAATTGAATGTATGATTGCAGAAATGTTAGAGGCGGGTATAATTCAACCTAGTCAAAGTTCTTTCTCTGCTCCTGTAGTATTGGTACACAAGAAGGATGGATCATGGCGAATGCGTCCGGATTATAGGGAGCTCAATAAGCTCACCATTAAAGATAAATTTCCCATTCCTGTGATTGATGAATTATTGGATGAATTACATGGAGCAATTTATTTTACCAAGTTGGATCTTCATTCGGGATATCATCAAATTAGAATGAAGACTGAAGATATTCCGAAAACAACATTTCGAACTCATGAGGGTCATTATGAATTTTTGGTCATGCCTTTTGGCCTTACCAATGCACCTTCTACATTTCAAGGGTTGATGAATTCCATTTTCAAACCCTTCCTTAGAAAATTGTTGCTAGTATTTTTTGATGATATACTAATCTACAGCAGGTCTTGGAAGGATCATGTTGAACATGTTGACATGGTGCTCAAACTATTGCAGGAGAAACAATTATATGCAAAAAATCCAAATGTTTCTTTGGAGTACAAGAGGTGGAATATCTGGGTCATATTGTATCTCACGAGGGTGTTAAAGTAGACCCTAACAAAATTAAAGCCATTAAGGAATGGAAAGTCCCCACAACCATAAAGCAGTTGTGAGGATTTCTCGGGTTAACGGGGTATTATCGCAAGTTTGTTAAGAATTATGGGAGAATAGCAGCACCTCTAACAACATTATTGAAGAAAGATGCATTTTCATGAACTCCTGAAGCAACTAAGGCCTTTGAACGTCTTAAAGAGGCAATGTGCCTAGCACCGGTCTTAGCTACGCCAGACTTCACGAAAACCTTTATTGTGGAATGTGATGCCTCAAGAAATGGAATTGGTGCGGTTTTAATGCAAGAAGGAAGACCCATTGCTTTTGAAATTCGTCCAATCAAAGGAAAGTATTTACAGAAACCTATTTATGAGAAGGAAATGTTAGCAATGTTGCATGCACTAAAGAAATGGTGAACTTACCTAATGGGAAGACACTTCAAGGTAAAAACTGATCATGATAGTCTTAAACACTTTTTGGAACAAAGACTATCTTCAGAAGAGCAGCAAAAATGGGTCACAAAGATGTTGGGTTATGACTTTGAAATAATCTAAAAAAAGGAAAGCTTAATGTTGTTGCAGATGCACTCTCAAGAAAGAATGAAGAGGTGGAAGCATTGCTTTGTGCCATTTCTATTATCCAACCAGATTGGATAGCTGAAGCAAGAGATGAATGGAAGAAGGACAAAGATGTATGGATACTCATTCAAAAGTTGCAGCAAGATCCTAGTACATCTGATACATTTAGTTGGAAAAATGACTCCTTATGGTACAAAGATCGCTTATATCTTTGTAAGAATTCCCAACTAAAACAAAATATTCTTCTGGAATTGCACACTTCTCCTTTAGGAGGACACTCGGGATTTTAAAAAACTTACCACAGGGTGAAGAAAGAATTTTTTTGGGATGGCCTTAAATCTGATATTCAAAAGTTTGTGGCGGAATGTTTGGTTTGCCAGCAGAATAAAGTTGAGACAATTAAGACCCCGTGACTTCTACAACCTTTATCCATTTCAAGTCAACGTTGGGAGGAGATTTCAATGGATTTTATCATAGGTTTACCTAAGTCCGAAGGAAAGAGTGTCATCATGGTGGTAGTTGATAGACTTACCAAGTATGCACACTTTTGTGCATTATCTCATCCATTTAAAGCAAGTACGGTTGCTACTACCTTTATGGACAGAATTCAAAAGCTACATGGAATCCCAAGGGTTATTGTGAGCGACAGAGATCCCATTTTTACTGGAAATTTTTGGACGGAGTTATTTTCTTGTTTGGGTACTCAATTAGCTCACAGCTCATCTTATCATCCTCAATCTGATGGTCAAACTGAGATAGTAAATAAATGTTTGGAAGGATATCTTCGTTGTTTTGTATCTGATAAACAAACACAATGGGTCAAGTGGTTACCTCTCGCTGAATGGTGGTATAACACTTCCCTCCATACTGCAGCAAAAATGACCCCATTTATGGCACTTTATGGATATCATCCACCATCGATTACATCATCTTTAAGGGAAAATTCGAAGGTTCAAGCAGTCAAAGATCACATCGAGCATCGGCAAGAAGTTCTCCAACTCTTAAAGGATAACCTTAATTTGGCACAAAATCGAATGAAACAACAGGCAGATCAACATCGCAGCGAGAGAAGTTTTGATGTAGGAGATTGGGTATTTTTACGGCTACAACCATACAAACAAATGTCCCTCAAGCAAGCTAAGAAGGATAATAAATTATCACCAAAGTAATATGGTCCTTACAAGGTGTTGCAAAATATTGGCACTATGGCATACAAATTGGAGCTTCCTGCTTCTTCGCGAGTACATCCAGTTTTCCATGTTTCATGCTTAAAGAAGGTTATAGGTGAAAATCTTCCAGTTCAAACAATATTTCCAGAACTTGATGAGGAAGGAAAAATCATATTGGAACCTGAAGCGGTCATGGAAACAAGAATTCGACAGCTACGGAATCGATCAATTTCAGAGTATCTCATCAAGTGGAAGAACTTACCCACTGAAGATTCTACATGGGAGGATGAGAATTTTATACAGAAGCACCCGGATCTACTCAAGTGTTGAGGACAACACTTTTTTGAAGGAGAGGGGCATGTTAGGTCCCTATATCACTAGTATATTCCCTTATTATTGTTAATGTAAACCCCTTATTGTTATTATTGTACCCTTGTAACCCCCATTTTGTTATTATTGTGCCCTTAAATTATTATTGTTAGGTCGGCTAGGATTACATTGTGGCCCACTAGGATTACATTATGGCCCCATGTACTCCTATATATAGAAAGGAGGTTTTGTAAATTGTATCATCTAAGAATTGTTCATTTATGTAATGTATTGGAGGTTGCCCCCTCAAAGTGGCTTATTTCTAAAGCATTTATATCTCATTTCTTCTATTTTTGGAGTTGGTTACACAACAATGAACACTTAAAAAATTCTAACATTTGCCAACATATCATCTTGATTGTGAGAACCTAAAGCTTCAACCATGATATTATCAAATCTTTGTTCATCAAGCGTGTTAACTACAAATGGTGTTCACATATGATACATTTTTGTTAGATTAACATATGAAAATAAAAGTGTATATGTATTTATTACAAATTACATTAAAATATTCACCCAAACCATTAGCACATATTGATCCCATGCCCTCTTCCTCATGAATAATTAAGTCCTGCCAACCATTGCGACAATGCTTTGCATATGTTATAAGCTCTTCAATACTCATGTTGTCTATCTCATCATCTGTATGATACACAAAATTAGCACGTGCGTTCTCTCGTGCTCTTTGTTGATTTAGGCAAACATCAATTCCATCAAGTCCACTCTGAACATTGTTTATGATATCATCCCTTGCTTCTCGAATAATTTGAGAAGTGGCATCCATCTCTAACCGCAAATTTTCCACGTGAAAAGGTAAACTTACCAATGGTGGCTCGGGATGAGGCAACTCAGCATCACGCTTAGTGCCCCTATGGTCACATAATCAACCTTTCCCAAGACAAAAAAATTCAAAGGGAAGGTCATTATAATTGGGTTTCATTCTAAAAAATAATTCAGCGTAAAATATTCTTGCAAAATAAAGAGGAACCTCATAGGTCCATGGTAGTCTTCCATAGGCAACAAGGTTCCTATCATATCAGGGTGCTTGAAATATTGCACCTTTAACATCTTTATTTTTGGCCCTTCTTTGAAATTAAACATAGGTTTTTCCATTTCTTTTGTAACTCCGTGTTTAACATCCTCCCATGTATTGGGACACATCACTGTTTCCTTTCTTTTCCTTATCATTTCTACAAAAGTATCAATGGCTGGCCCAAGATTTTTGTAAACATCTACAAGTGTGCTTAAAGAGTGCGTAACTATTTCTAAGCTTTCTCGACTCTTAGCAGGGAGTTTCAAAGACAAAATATATTTTTTCAATTTTGAATAAAGATGTTAACACCTTTGTAATGTGCATTGTTGGATGTTTTTTTCCCAAGGTAAATCTGAAATGTCGGAAGGATAAGTCGTGGTTGGTGTACAACCTTCTTCTTGAATAACTTGGTCTGGCCTACATATTTTTTTTGCGACATTTTCACCCTTTGCATCAATATATAAAATTACATGTATAAATAAATAAAAACATATGAACAAATTTGTAAAAATTTTATTTTTAACCATAAAAAAAAGTATATAAATAATTTAAAACAAAGTAATAATTGAATGAAAATAAAATTCAGATTGATGGCCACCTCAAGATGGCTAGACAGTATCATGCCCACCCTGAGATCTTTGAGAACCAGCATAACTACCTATTGATTACCCACCACCCATTGGTTGAGAACCAACATTACCACCCATTAATTGGCCACCGGGGGAGTGCATACCACCACCCTCACATGATTAACCACCACCTATTGATTGGCCACTAGGGGAATGTGTACCACCACCACCCTCACGTGATGAGAGGGAAGGTTCATAAAAATTATGAATTTATAATAAATTCAAAAATACATACATACATATAAATACATACATATGATTGATTAGTTTGCGTGAACTATAACACAATTGCATGAACCATGGCCAGGCTCCATTGATGGAGTGGATACTATTTTTCTCCAAACTCGTAAAAAATAAAAAATGAAATTTATTAAAAACTAATTTAACTCACAAAATTGATTTAAAAAATAAATTCTATATGTATACATGTATGTACATGGGGATAAAAGTATAAATATATTCAATAAAAAAATTAATTCCACATTTATACATGTATGTATGGGGATAAGATTATATATTCAAATCTCATTTAAAAAAATGCACATTTAATATAAATACCATGAACATTCCTCAATCTGTGATCCCCCTATCTCGTAGAGGCATGGGCTTCTATTGATGTTCCCCTTTCATTTTCCATGATATATATATAGCTATATATATTGGACATTTACAATTGTTTTTAAAATTACTATTTAAAATAAATTATAAATAATTCAAAAAATTGATGTAATTTAGTACACAAATGTTGAGCACAAAATCAACTTAAAGTTTGTGGGAGAAATGACATGTACATGTGTTGGTGAGGTAAATCCACTCTACAGACAGAGACGATCCCACTAAGCCCTAGGGTGGGTCTAGCCACAAATTAAACAAGATATAATATTGATTCCTAGTAAACGAACGGATGGAGATTCGATAGATGACTTACCAGAGGTCCTATGTTGTTGTTATCGTCGAAAAGAGTGGCTGCCTCTCGCTCCTGGTTTGACAGATCACAGTCCGCTCACTTTCACGCTCGGACACCTGCACACACACAAGAAACAACGATAATATACAACATACTAATTCACATTCATAACTGTTAGTCAGTCGAAGGGGACTAAATCAATCGCATTAAATAATCAAAATAACACAATGATGGAACCAACACCATAGTCAAGTATATTGATAAATGAAAGGAAGAGTACAACCAAGCTTCGACGTTGCGGTCTCCTCCAATAGGGCTCAAGCGGAGCGCGTCTCACAAAGGCTCATCGGGAATTCGGACAAGACTCTCTCTACGGAGTTCTCATTGGTTCTACCTTCTCAATAGAAATTACTCAGCTATAGTATTCTTCTCCAAGTTCAGCTAGCTTTCATAAAGGGAGAAGGCCTATTTTTATAGAGGGAGAGGGAGAGGTTAGGATCCATATAATTATGGAAGGGAGACCTATCTTTAAGGAGTGTTCCATGGGAGGTGGAAACCACTGCCTAAAGACGGAGATCTTTGGTTGATCAACTTAACCACTTCCTGTGACTCATCCTTGAGGTCGTTAGAAGGAAACTTCCGCCTCTAATTTAAAAAAAACGTTCCTAGAACATCTTGGCGCGGGCACTGCACTGAGACAAAGCACCAAGTGGCATGGGATCTAGTGCAAATCTTCCACATCGGCGCGAGGGGTGAACTGGTAACCCGCGCCCAGGCCAAAACATAGGTTTTGTGTGCTTTTTTGAGGAAATGTCTAACAGGAGAAATGATGTCCTTATGTAGAAGGATGCAAAGAAAGTGTTTGCAAAGTATGAAACTGCTCACAAGTCCCAGGAATGACCCTCCAATATGCGGGGTGAGGGATTGCAGGGACGGTGACAAAATTCTGTGTAACATATGCCCCCTAAAGCATGAGGTCCGAGAGAGAGGGAGGGGTGAAATTATTTATGAGATCGCGTTCGACCCAAACACTGATGTCAGAAAAACTGCAAGTACAAATACAACTGATATCTATGATACATGATATGTGGCATGGGTGCAGCCAGAAATAAGGATAAAAAAAATAGACTCAGGTATGGTCGCAGCCATCCAATCAGAAGAGTCATGTAATAAGCCATAGTAATCCACAAAGAACCCGTAGCCTGGATTTCATCAAACAAAACCTAGGGTCTTGCACTCCATCTCGACCCGAACAAAGTACAAATTCGAACATGCAAGAAAGTCATCTGATTACCAGCCAATGATGAAGGCCATTAACAGACGCGAGAGAAACCACCAATAATGATAATGGCTCTCAAGGTACGAAAGGTACAATCCACAGAATGTGAACAATGATCTGATATCGAACACCCGTAGAGTCAGTCGATCGAAGGCCAATGATGTGGACCTTGCGTCAAATGCGAAGAACCTGCCATTGAGGCATGTAGGCTCCAAGGTCCCTGAAGGGACTGTCTAGATCAGCTTCTTGGAAAATGAGCTGAAGTCGACAGGAAGTGACCTGATCGAAGGTGGGTCACAAATTTTCCCACATCATCAACACAGGATAGAGGAATATGATGTGTGTGAATCAGGACCAACAGAGAATCAAAGGGAGGATGAAAATTGCAGAGTAAAAACTTCTCTTGAACATATCAGCAGCACGATGCTGGACTTGGAACTATTTGACATAAAGGGATCTGAGGTCATGGTGACGAGGCAAAGAGCAGATGAGAAGCCAAAAGAGATTACCCAAATCCATGGAGGAAAAAAAATGACGAAGTGAGATGTCCCCAACCCAACACGAATGCAGACAAGTGCCATGTTCAAGAGCGACATACTACCAACACGACTACAATCTGGTTCCATTTTCCCTCACCATTTTTGGTGAGTACCCCAATTATTTTTCAAAACAAGATTGAAGGGGATAGCATATGCTTGCAATGTAAGTTTTCCCTTCGGAAAAATCCAACCCAGTACATTTTACGAGCCCTAGGAAGGAGGAACTCGAGTAATGTCATAATGACGGAGTTCGATGTCATCAGCTTTTAATGAGTCTGATAAAGGGAGAACTTAGCATCTTTTCATGTTTAGAGAGTTTGAAAATAAAACAGAAAATAAAACTCTAGCAAGGCCCTTTTTATAAATAGTCTCTCAGATATGAAAATGTAGAAAACATCATCCAAGAGAACCTCTTAGTCGCGATAGGCTAAGGTATTCCTTTTTCGTAGATAATCTATCCCAGCCCAAAAAATGGGTAAACATATACTGGGTAGATATCGTTTCACAGCCATTTAATGAGTTCAAAATGACAAGCATCTTGACAGTCTTTTCAGTTTTAGAGAGTGAGAAAAGAGCTGAAATATGACTCCAGTAGTTTGAAAAAGTATAAAATATAACTCGTTACTTCATCATAGCCATGTGAAAAAATTGTTGCTGCACAAGAGACATATGTAAAACCCATTTCTCGAAAATAATATGATAAAATAATCGACAAATATGTTTTAAAACCTAATTTAAGATCTTGAAAAGTTATAAAATGCCATAAGTGGTAAAAATTATTTACTTTTCACTTTTACCTCTTTGTGGAGCAACAATGACCCATTGTGCTTTACAATCTTGCGGCGACGATTGCGAGTGATCCAGTGAACCGATCTTGATCCCATCAGTCTCAGGTAAGCGCTGACACCATTTCCCATCTTTTAAGCTAAATTTAATTACCTTTATATACCATTTTGATTTCCTAGGAGGATATTTGTCAAAATTAGGGCATCGCGGTTGGCGCGGGTTTCGGGCACGGACCCGCGCCAATCGTCCATTTTTTACACAGAGGGCATGCCCATTGGCCGACTGTTTGAGAAACAGTCTCGCCAACCATGCAACCTAAAAATCTGCATCATTTTAAGGAAAATGCAATCATTTGTTTGCAAATTTCAATTCCAAAGTAGACTAACAATGCTTATATGAACAATGTGTGCAGGTACCAAGCAGAAATAATGGTGATTGAGTGGAAAGAGAGAGAACATAGTGAGGAAGATGAACTTGCCATGGAGAATGACCAATGCATGGACGGCCTCAGAGATTGTGCGCTAAATAAATTATTCCTAACACCATGCCTCCGGGCTTAGCGAGAATTGCTTCAGTATTTGATAAACATCTGGGATGAAGACCAAGAAAATTTCGTGCTTCGAGATCAGGAACTTGAAATCGAAGTTGCCGATGTCTATTTTATCACAGGATTGTTGCGTAGGGGTGCAATCCATATCATGACCGGTACCCGTCCCACCATGGAAAGCATGGGGATGGTGATCGACAGGGTGTGCCGAGGGGCACGAAAAAGGATTAGGGAGTGGAAAGGTTGACATCCAAACCATCCTATATCTGGCACTAAAAGTAGTGCTACACACTATCACGTGGGTTGCAGGATCGCAAGCACCGCATGAGGCCACAAAAACACAACTGCTTCTTGCCGTAGACTACCTGACCCCGAATCTCTACAAATAGGAAGAGGCCGTGACTATTAACATGAAGGGGCAACTAACCAAGTGCAAGAATACCAAACTGAAGCAGTTTGGGTATGGATCAATCTTGGTATCGTTCTTCTTGGAACGACTACCGATATTCCAGCGCCATGAGGTCATTGTCCTAATGCCACCACCCAGAGAACCAAGGATGGCCCAATGGGTTGCGCTAATGCCCAGAGAAGGGGGCGGCCAACAGATGTCTTGGAGGCTGGAATTCTTCGATTAGCTCCACCAAAAACTGATTGTGGTGGAGGACTGGCCCTACTCAGGTACAGACTTCACCGGTGATCCAAACCTCCCGCTTGCAAATGGAGAGGATTGGGATGAAGAGCTAGGTGAAACTCATTTTTTATTTTCATGAGTTTATTATTTTTTGGTATATATGCATGTTCTGACAGTTAATCTTATATATATGCAAATTTTGGCCCAGAGCGACCTGCAGGTATGTCGCTGATAGCAAGGGGAACTCCTCACGATTTCGATCCTCATGGTGAGGGCAATGAAGAGGAGATAGTACAAAATCTGGAGGGGATCGCCCGTGGGATTCCAGAATATGCTCGCTTTGATTATGTTCCTTGGGCGTATCGAAGGCATACCGTAGGGGTGCCGAGTCGTATCCACCACTTACTGAGGCGGTTGGTATGGGCGGTGACGTGCTATCGTGAGCACCACGCTGATTAGGCACCTAGGCTTTTATTTTCGCACAATTTGAGAGACATGTTGTCTTGGGATGTAACTGAAACACACATATATTTTTTGGGTTTTTATGATGCGCACGTTGCAAAAAATCGATATATATACATCTATTTTCTACATGGGTCTATTTACATATGATGATGTTTTATAAATTGCGCAAATGTCTATCTAGCACAATGTTAGCTATTGCATCAGTTAATGGATTCATTCATCTTGGTATATGTTGATATGTGATGAAATCAAAATGTCTTTCAAGAAAATGAATACATAAATACAATCTCAAAATTCACGGGTTTCGAACCGAATAATGACCATTAAGTTGAAGAACAACACGCTGTGAATCTAGATTTAGAAGCAATGCGCGTATGCCGAGGTTAACTACCTCGGTTAATAGTTCCAAAACAACACTATATTCAGCGACATTGTTTATAGTTGGTCCTAGACAAATACCTTGTAAGTTAATCAACTCACCAGTAGGATTATAAATTACCCAGGCTTTTGAAGACAAGTTCCTGGTACTGCGGGAATCACCATCCGCGAAACCGACATAAGGGGCAATAAACATCTGCATAACAAGGAAGACCCAATAAGAAAAAAAAAGCTTACAAAGCACATCAAACCAAAACATGCACAAAAATGAAAAAAATCACCTATGTACACATATCTTGCATGAATGACTCAAGCATAATACTTTTATAGATACAATCCATTCCTGGGTTGTGCTAAGGGATAACCTTTATAATCAATAAGCTCATAAGCCCCATTCTGTAACACACGTTTGAAGATGTAGGGCCCATGCCACATGGATTGGAATTTACCTGCCCCCAGCTTGTCACGATCTTGGTCGTACAGGAGAATGAGGTCGCCTTCGATAAAATAACGAGGGGAAACTATTTGGTCAAAATGAGCTTTGACTCGCTTCTTCTATGCTTCGATGACCAAGGCTCCTAAGCGACGAGTTTCATCCAATCTCTCTAAGTATAGGAGAAACTCTTCCTCAGGTGAAGTATTAGGCAGTAATTCCACAACTAATTTGAGTGAAGGAATTTCACATTCAATTGGAAGAGTAGCTTCCAGACCGTGTACCAATTGAAATGGGGTGAATCCGGTTGCACTCTTAATCAACGTTCGGTAAGCCCATAGATCTGAAAACAACATGAGATGCCAATTTGATTTATGGATCCCAATTTTTCATTGAAGCATTGTAACAAGAACTTTGTTTACGGATTCAACCTGGCTATTAGCTTGAGGGTAATATGGTGTTGAGCTGTCGTGACACAGACCCAACTTAGATGTCAGCTCTTCCATCATATAGTCCCGAAAATGTGAACCATGATCGGTAACGATGGCTTGAGGGACACCAAACCGAGTAATAAGATGATTGAATATGAATTGCGCTACTGTCTTACTGTCCGTGGACAGTGTAGGCATTGCTTCGGCCCATTTCGTAAAATAATCGACGATGACGATAATATAGGCATGCTCCCTGACTGAGCGAGGGTTACACGTCATAAAATTGATGCCCCATTTGGAAAAAGGACCAACGGTAATGACATGGTGTAAAGGAACAGGTGGCGCACACATCTTGCATTGATATATGGCACGCATGGCATTTGCGTACTGAAACAATGCAGTCTTTAAAAATGGACGGCCAGAAATAGCCAGCACGAAGGATCTTCTGTGCGGTGACATAACTAGACATGTGACCACCACAGGCGCCACTGTGGCAATCATTTAAAACTTTCTCGGCTTCCTTGAGGGTCAGACATTTGCGGAGTACGAAATTGACTCCAACACGATAGAGAGTATCTCTGATAATATCATAAGGTTGTGACTGATGCCGAATGCGGCGTCAGGCATCTTTTGTCAACTCAGACCTAAAAGTATAAGTCTGGAGATACACGATGATATCACCGTACCATGGATCGCGGGTGCTAATTAAGAAAATATTTTCTTCTGGAATATGATCCTCGGAATAAGAAGGAGCAGAGTCGGCGGGGAGAGAACAAATCAGATCAGTGAAAACGAGTGATTTATTTGATTTGGAAGCAATAAATTCCAATTAAACTCTTGGAGGATAATGATCCACTTCGAGTATTTGCCCCAACAACTATCAAGATAGAATATAGGTCATGGGGTTACAATCAGAAATCACGGTTTCTGTGTGTAAAAGGATATAATGACGAAAACGCTGGACGACCTGGACCGCAACTAGTGCTAACTTCTCAACATGTGCATAACGTGTTTCAAAGTCAAGAAGGTTTCGAGACAAGTAGTAAATAACATGCTCGTTACCGTCATTATAAGCTTGAACCAAAACCATGGTGATCGTACTGAAGGCAGTAGCTAGATAGAGGGTGAAATCACGATGATAATCAGGAGGACGTAAGAGAGGAGCGTTGACAAGCAACGTCTTAAGCGTATCAAAATATTGTTGAGCAATATCATCCCAACAGAAAGGGATGTCTTGTTTTAAAGTCATGTGAACCCTTTGGCTACTTCGACATAGTTCGGGATAAAACGATGTAAGAAATTTGCTTTCCCTTGGAGACTCTGGAGCTGGTGTAACGAGGATGGAGAGGGGAGATTAACAATAGCCTCAACCTTAAGTGGATCAAGGTGAATTCCATCTTTGGATATGATAAAACCTAAAAGTCTACTGGAATCGATGCAGAAGACGCATTTATGCAGATTGAGCCGAATGTTGTAGCGTCTACAGTGAAGAAAGATCTAGCGAAGAGGGTCCAGGTGGTATTTACGCACGGCTGAATGAGCCGAAAGGTCATCCAGGTATGGTTGAACAATATGATTAATATTGTGAAAGGCATAAGACATCGCGCACTGGAACGTAGCCCCGACGTTCTTTAGGCTAAAAGGGAGTTTCTTATACGTGAACGTTCCCCAAGGATAGATAAAAGCGGTCTTGTGTTGATCGGACGGGAGAATGTTGATCTAATTATAGCCAGAAAATTTGGCCGTAAGGGAAAAAATCTCACTCCTCGCACAATCGTCAAGGATATGATCAATGAAAGTGGTGGGATAGTTATCCTTAGGACAGGCCCAATTAATATCGCGATAGTCAACACATACGAGAATTGCTCCCTGCTTCTTATCCACAGGAACAATGTTAGAAACCCTCTCTATCAGAGGAATCAGATAAATGAAACCCTCTTTGAGAAGTTTTTCAACTTCATCTTTTATGGCAGCGAATTTCCGAGGCTGCACTGGATGAAGACGCTGGTGAACATGTTTCACACAGGGGTAGGTGGGAATCTCGTGCACCACAATACTGGGATCAATTCCAGGCATCTCTTTGTAAGACCAGGTGAAAACATCACGAAATTCACGGAAGAGGCTAGTATACACTTGGACTTCATCGGAAGAGCAAGTGACTCTGACATGGATGTTCTCAATAATTCCTGGTTTCACAGAAATGTCGATAGGCATCATCTGGGTGATGTTACTCAAGTTACCTTCAGTGAAGACTTCGTGAGTCAAGGTAGGCATTTGAAGTGGCAGAGAAGGAACTTGATATGCAAAACGCTCAAGACAGTTAGACATTGCCCCGAGGCCAGGCATAAACTAGGAACGATGATGTCCATTGCTCCACGATAGGTCTTCGAGAGACATTGTTTCCACGATAGCCTCGTAGGATGGAAACACTTCTTGCAAAGGATTAGGTGAATCTGTATCACTGAGCTAGGGGGATTTAGAATAAACTTCAAGAGACATGCTCAAAGGAGCACCTTCAAAAGGGGGAGAATCAGATGCAACTACAAGCTCGCAATAATTGATTTCAATTGGACTAAGTGGCGTCGAATCCCCAAATTAATCAACCTGTTCAGGTAAAGGGACAATCCACGGGTCATTTGACCGGGAGATCATATTAACTTTAACGGTATTGGGTGGTGGAAGGGTAAAGATACCCATGAGGGCGGGGTCTTTGAAAAGACCTGGCCCTACATTTTCGGGGGGAGAAGGAATCTTATCCACGTATGGAAGATTGTTCTCAGAAGATGAGGTAAAGAATGACAACTGGTCGACAGTAATGATTTTGCCCTCATGTGGAAACTTTAGAAGACGAAAGAGGGTGGACAGAATGCACAGCATAGCTTGAGTCCATCTGCGACCGAGTAGAAGATTGTAATTGAGTTTAGCGTCAAATACTTCTACTTCAACCTTGATCATCTTTCCTTGCAATGTGATCGGAAAGCTAGCAAGAACACCCAAGGGTTTCGATTCCATTCCATAAAATGTCTCAAGGGCATTGCGTGACGAAGTTAGGGTTGGAGAGCCAATAGCCTTCCAGCAAGAAAATGAGATGACACAGGTGGATGCACCTTCGTCCACAACAACTCTATGGATGTTGAGACCGTTAATGCTGACTTGTATGACAAGCGCAATCTGGTGAGAAAGTCGGGGGATGAAATTCTCTAAGTCGAAAGTGAGAAGGCTAGAATCAGCAGGATCAATCCCGCTGATC
This sequence comes from Pinus albicaulis, assembly GCA_034641835.2. Lineage (NCBI taxonomy): Eukaryota > Viridiplantae > Streptophyta > Pinopsida > Pinales > Pinaceae > Pinus > Pinus albicaulis. Next base: position 139,805,851 of record CM076576.1, read on the forward strand.
GCAAATAATAACGCTTTTCGTTGATATGGAAAACTCTGAAGCACTTCTAATGTGGACATCGTGGATGGCGCTTGTGCTAAATCCTCAAAAATACTGTAATGCTGAGCAACACAGGTGTTAGGATTATAAGAAGACTTCCGGAGAACACCTTTAGAAGGTGATCGTACAACGGGTTCAACACTGGGCCTTTTGATCTCAAGAGGACCAGAGATAGGTGGTGGAGGAGGACCACCAGCTATCTCTTTCCTGACTGCCTGGTGTGATCCAGTATAATATTTTGACCGAGTAGCGCTGGAAACGGGTGCAAAACCATTCATCATGAACACTTGAAAGCCAAACGGTGCAGATGGTGCAAGTTGCTCGACCATATGTGTTTGTTGAGACAGAAAAGGTTCTTTGAGGACCGCCGGAGTTCCCTTAGTGACTTTGAGCAATTGACTAACTTCAGCTTGTCTAGGACAATCCTTAGTGTAGTATTCCTCATCACAAATCAGACAGGGATACTTCGGCTTGTGTTGTGAACCATCATCAATATGAGGTTTAGACGATTCTGGTTTTGGGGCATCGGCTTTGGCCTTACCTTTGCCCTTCTTTCTCCCCTTGGATGTCTTGTCTGCAGGATTGGCCTAAATGATGTTGACTTCCAAGGTTTTACCAGAATTCGAGGTAGGCTGAGGAGCAGAACCATTGGAAGAATTTGACTTTTTCTTCCCAGTGCTGGAAGAGGAAGACTTACGTGAAGTCTGAGACACAGAACCAATAATGACATTGACGGATGGGGTAGGCGGTGCTTTAGAAGTCCCAGGTTGTGGGGCATCAGTCAAGATATCATACAATATGCCCGATTGAGAGTACACTAAATCAAGGTACTGGGCACGAGCAATGGCTTGTTCCTCGGTTACACATGCCCCCATGGCGATGTCTTTTGCAATATGATTGAAAAAAGAGGTAGTGAACCAATGAGTAAGAAGCTGATTAGGAATTTCGAATTTGATCAGACGATGATAGCGTCTCCATTCATGAATGTGGTTCGAGATATGGGTAGCCCAGTCCTGTTTCAAGGATGTTAGGAGATGTGTCCCGACTTCATAATGAACCGGCAACAGGAAATAAGGAACGCCATAGCGAGAGTATTGAAATCTTGAAAGATACCGCGAGGCAGCTCGATGTACCACTTAGCAGCAGCTCTGGTGAGAGTCTGGTGGAAAAGACAGAGTCGAATAGAGTCATCCACCCAAGAATTGGAAGAACACCATAAATGGTATGTCATGATGTGTGCTTGGGGGTCTTCTCCAGACTTGCCCTCAAACTTGGGGCAATCACCAGGAAGCTTTGTTGGAACTAGAGGCCAATACAGATTATGAAGAATTGGATCATTTGTTAGCTTGGACAGATATGGTAATTCCAACGTGGCGAGAAAAGGTAATTGAGGGTTGAAAGGCATAGCAGGTCCTCGATAAGGACCCGTACCCATATTCCATCCTAGTTGAGTGTAACTTTGCCCCCATTGGTTCTATCCCGAAGGATTCAAAACGTAAGGGGTATAAGCTAGATAGTTCGACTGATATGGCAGCTGAGGACCAGGATATTAAGGACCAGAATATTGAGGACTAGGATATTGAGGTTGAGGACCAGGATACTGATTCTGAGTATATGAGGGTCCTAATTGAGTAGCATAAGGATTTTGCTATGGAATATAAGTATGGCCTAGCGGTTGAGGGTAATAATCAGAACTTTGAGGCGCATTTTATACCGGCCGATAATGACCTTGAGGGTAATAAGTGCCTTGGGGTCAAACGGGCCGCTGATAAGTAAGGCCTTGTTGAGCTAGATAAATCGAGCACAGAGGTTGGCCCGACTACGACATAGAGTAGAGCGGTGGTTGAGCAGGGTGAACTGTCTGTGCAGGTTGACTTGAGTGATGAGAGACACCAGGTTGCCCCTGCAGATCAGGTTGGCTTGATGGTTGCGATGGGCCAGGTTGTGCTTGATGACCATGTTGACCTGGAGCAGGACCATAAGATGGTCCTGGCTGTGCAACATTTGGACCAATTATAAAATATGGCTGTTGTGGTTGCACGAAAGGTTTCCCTTGAGATGGATAGATTCCCCCCCTAGGACCGTATGAAGGTCCTGGTTGATATATCGGTTGTCCAGCAGGTCCTTGGGGTTGCCCAGGTTGGATCATAGGTTGAACTTGTAAAGGTTGGCCTTGTGGATTGTAAGACTGGCCTTGCGGGCCATAAAATAATCCTTGCTGGACCAAAGGTTGTCCCTGAAAGGGTTGCCCCTGTGGGTCGTATGCATACCCTTGCTGAACCAAAGGTTGTCCCTGAAAGGGTTGTCCCTGTGGGTTGTAAGTATACCCTTGCTAAACCGAAGGTTGTCCCTGAAAGGGTTGTACTTGCTAGTTAGAAGGTTGCACATGCAAGGTAGGTATAAAACTGGAAAGGAACTAATAAGCTTTGGGAGTAGGAAAATATATAGGGTTTCTGTGCTCATCATAATGAAACGGAAGTAAATAAATAAAGTTACCGATCGCGTCATAATGAGAAAGATAAGGATGACCAGGATCCTGAGGGGACTGATAAGTCTGGGAGCTCTGCTGCTGAACATCCAGTCGATACTCCTCAAAAGAAAGGCCGTCAGGGATCGCCATGGAAATCGAAGTATCTACTAAAGGCGAGGTAAAACTGGTATCTCAGCATTACCAGCAACTGATTTGAAAAAACTTTTCAAATTCTTCAATGTCTGATATTTATTACGTTTCAGATTGTTCGGTCACTGAAATTTACATTTGAGAGATTGAAATTTACATTTCAGAGATTGAAATTTACACAACACTGTACTGAAAAATACATTTGAAATTGTTCAATTTCTCAAATTTACTACGTTTCAAACTGTTGAGTGACTGAAATTTACATTTCAGAGCTTCAAATTTACATAGCAGTACACTTGCGTGCATAGGTACCTATTAGAATTATATACAACTACCTGATAGATTCGAAATAGATTTGAAATTCAATGTGATTGACATACTGCAACTCTTTCTGTCTTCTCTTTGCATCCTATATTAACTCCTGCTATGATGGTTTACCAACTCCAGCCACCCAATCATTTAACACATAAAAGACACGACGCAACGATTTAATGCATACAAGATTGCAATGTTTCCGACTTCTAGGTCCCAGCCGACTTCGATGTGGTTAAATGGACTTCGATAAGGTTAAATCGACTAGTGTCGACTTTCAGCTTGCACCCCAGTTCCAGCTTCCAGCCTGAACAACTTGCAGTTGCAGCCCAGATCCACCTTCCAGCCTGAACAAGTGAACAAGTTCCAGTTTCCAGCTTGAACAACTTACAGACTGACTTCCAGCTTCAAGAACTTCCGATTCTGAAATTGCTGGTAAGCTTCTGTTACCTGCAATACATTACGAATTTACGATTTAGCTGTATTTGCTTAAAAATTTCTTGTAAAACTTCCAATTTAGAAATTGGTTCTAAGCTTTTGTTACTTGCAATAGATTACGATTTCACCATTTAGCTGTGTTTGCTTCAAAATTCGAATAAAGTATGGCCAGATTCTTAGTTATCCTACTTACTCCTTCCAATATATGTACAAAATTATAGCAGTTCGTTCTGCTCCAAACATGCAAACCCAACTTCTGGCTCCTCTTAGCATTGCTCTTCAGGTGGGTACCATTCCATCTTCCCGCTGTAGTGGATATCTTTGATAAGCAGGTTTATCAATATTCACTGTAACATTGAATGGAGTGAGAAAACGTATAGAAAAACTATCATGAACAAAACTTTCAGACTGTTTACCTTTTCTTTTTCCATGTTTTGAACTCTGTATCTGCGCCAGGGCTTACCAAACCTCGCTCAACCAATCGCAAGGTTCGAGTTCTAGCTTCCGATGCAAAAACTTTCGGAATTTCCTCTAACTTCTTCACCAAATGGGTCTGGCTTCGCCTGCTGAAACTTCAGCCCATTTGCAACTAGAACGAGGTTTAAAAGTTTCTTTTAAGATGTTTAAATCCCTAGCCAGGTCTTTACCATGATTGGTGCCAACTTTATTGTAAACAACTGTTCAGCATTTATTTTAAATGTGTATTTTAAACATTTTGAATTTTGGAATTTTTTTATAATTTTTGAGATTTTTATGTAAAATAGTTGTTAAATCTGTTGTTTCAAATATTTTAGAAGTGTTTAATTTATTTATATATCTAAAAATAGTATTTAACAGAAAACTGTGATTTAGCCTAGCATATTATCATCAAATTCAACAAAATATAAAACTTTTAGATTCACCTTCTAAAGGTAATCATGAATATGTATTAACAAAGATACAAGTCAGCATTGTGCAAAATCAAACTGCAAATTCTGTGGAAGAGTGCAATGGAATGCACATTAGCAGCCTGTGAAGACAGCAGAACCACATTTTGTGGTTTTCTTACCGGGACCATTTTCATTCTCATAAGTTGGCCCCAAAACAGAGATGAATTTTGCAAACCCAAAGCCTTTGTTTATATAATAATTCACTTCAGCAATTTAGAGACTCATTTATATAATACGCCCCTAAAGTTGCATGGTGTGAAATCAATCAGCAATTTTGGTGCGGAAGAGTGGAATGGAATGCACATTATCAACCTGTGAAGACAGCAGAACCACATTTTGTGCTTCTATACAGGGCCCTTTTTCATTCTCATGAGTTGGCCTCAAAACAGAGACGTATTTTGCAACCCGAGAGCTTTTGTTTATATAAAAAGCCACTTCAATTCGTTAGAGACTCATTTATATAAGACACCACTATAGTTGTGTTGGGGCCATTTGCAAACCTAGAACCATTCGACATCCTATTATAATGGCTCTAAAGGCTCAAAAAAATTCAATTACTCAATACATGATAAAAAACCCAAATACCATTCTAGCAATACTATACTTTCCGAAATTTCACTTGAATGTAAATACTGTAAACTATTACAAGAGCAGCCATTGTAAGCACCAGAAGAAAAAACACTGAAAATGTCGATATACACTATCAAAAATTTACTGTGAGTAGGACTGTTACACGTACAGTTTAAATGATGCAAACACCTTCTAATGGTTTTCCTACCTAAAGTAGCATGTCAATGGCAGCTAACTGTCAAATAGCATCCGTCAGAGTAACTATGACAATAGCCTCACTGGAAAAATATCAATATCTTCCCTAGCTCTGTACATGTTTCATCCTCCAGATTGCTTTTGCAGGCCTCAGCTAATGCACATTGAATCATCAGATAAGCACACTTCAGACAAAAAATAGGAGGCATCAAAGCTTGTATATACTAATTATTGTTTTTGCAGAGGCTTTAGCTCTGCACATTCAACCTTCAATTCAACACAGTTCATCCAAAATTTAGGAAGCATCAAACCCTACTATATACTAATGACTGCATTGGCAGAGTCATCAACTAATGCACATTCAACAATCAATTTAACACAGTTCCGGCAAAAATTAGGAATCATTCAACCTACAATAGACCGATGATTGCTTTTCCAGAGGTTTCAGCTAATGCACATTTAACAATCAATTTAACACAATGAAGACAAAAATTAGAAAATATCAAACCCTACTATTACGAATGATTGCTCTTGAAGAGTCTTCAGCACATTTGGTTCTTTATTTTGCGGAAATCAATGTTTTCGATCAAAATCTACAGATAAAAGATAACCAAACACCAGAATGCTTAACATTTATGAACTCTGGATGCCCAGAACTTCATGTTCATGCCTTTTTTTTCTCTGCTTGGGCTGAGTCTCCAGCATCTGCCTATATTCGATCTGCTTCAAATTCGGCCTCCATCAATTCCTTCTCGTCTTTGGCGTTCAATTTCTTTACCTGCTTGTCCATCCAACAACATTGAAATATGAAATTAAAACATTAAAGATGATGCCAATTCTATATTAAATTAATTGCCATGATTAATTAAAGCTTTTACCTGAGAGACAACGAAAGCTTTTACATACTGAAAAGCCTCTCACACACTGGTGCCCGCATCCAAAACGCCCTTCTTCAGTTTACTTCCCACAGAAATACTATGATGCTTATTGCCGCTGGTTGCGCTGAGTCCCTTATCGTTCTCCATTTTTTATTGGTTCGTGGATTCGAAATCCGCTGGACCTCCGCTCTGTCAACCGCCAGACAAAGGAAAATTGGGAAAGTAACGAGGAAACGTGTCGTGAAAAATAAGGGAGCACGTATATGCATGAAATATCGATGTGGCTTCACGCTTGCAGTTGCTGTCGTTCAAATTTCGAATCAAAATCACGGTGAAATTGATGTGTAAGTGTTGCTCGCTAATATACATTTTTGAACCCAGTGGTTGATGTGTATCGAGGCGCAGTGCAGTAATGATGCAAAAGAAGTGGAACTGAACACGAAATTGAAACCGGAACCATGAGTGCGGAACCGACAATTGAACAGTTGAAGTGGTTTTGAAAAGGAAACCCAGTAGTATCGCGCGAGGCAACAAGCGGTAAGTTGTTTTTATAAAAAAAACGCTGTGTGGGTCTTGCGCTGACGCGTGGCCACAAGCGGTTTGGGAAAACCATTTATATTGCGCGCCTTTTGTGAATTAACCCTCGTACATTTAATTCACGCGATATGCATTCGTGTTCGTTGGATCATCGGAGTTGAAGCGACGATGCGTCCACTGTCGGAGGTTGAGGCAAAGTTAAACGTTGGGAACCATCTCATCGCGCAATGCTGGGGAGCTAAAGGGCAAGCAAGATTATCAAGCGACTGCCGTTGGATTCATTGATGGGAGCGCGATAAGACTTCAACCGTTCGATGGAAGGTGCGTTCATGAAGACTATGGGCCCGAATCAAATTTATGTTCATAATTGAATATAACCAGAGGCTTAAAAGAAAACAATGTGGAACCAATGAATTGCGGATTATTGGTTTAGATTGTGTGGGGATTAGTGCGTACCCTGCGGGGCCGAGTGCCTTTACACGGGTTATTGGTTGGGTTTTAAAACCAGGTCGGGGTTTATATTAATGAACCAAAAGAAATGTTAAACAAATCACGTATATATTATGGTGGACGAAGGGGATATTAAACCAAAAGTCTAAAATATTCGATTTGCATTTCATAATTTAATTTTAAATAAATTAATATATTGAATTTATTATTATTATTACTCTGTATCACGCATCCTCTAACATCAGCCCCAGAGACTTCATAACTCAGAAAAATGCAACAGAGGTCTTTCACAAGGAAACTGTATCGGCCTACACATACTCCTCAAATATGATGTGCGTTGGCTACGACAGCCCAGACTCCGTGGCAGCAAAGGTTTCGTTCGCCAAAGAGAGGCATCTGTTGGGTTATTTCTTTTGGGCTATCAGTCAAGATAGCAACTGGATGCTTTATCATTTTCACTTTCTGTTTTATTTTATTTATAAATAGCGAAGGTTATTAATGATTAAATCTGCGGATTTTGGTGGTGCAGCTTCCGAGACATGGAACCAAGCACGATAAGCCATATACTATGGAGACATTCTTAGTGCTTTCAGTTAGAAATATCTAATTACTACTTGTCTATAGTTGTAATTTTCCATTTGGGGAGTTTGTTCCTACATAATAGGATGTACTTAGAACTATATTCTTTCCTAGTTTAGTGTGTGGTTGAGAGAATCTCTCAACCACATTACTGTACGTCCAAGATAGATTTCCTATCTTGAGACTATTTCCTATATAAATATATGTGTAACATCTTTGATTGAAATATAGAATTGATATATAGTTTGCACAGTGTGATTTTTATCTTGGTATCAGAGCTTGTAAGGGCCTTTGGCCCTTCCTGGGCATAGGGAAATGAATGACTGTGTTTTATTGTTTTTATTAGATTTTGTTTTTCCATCGAAAGAAGACATCTGGTCTTGCACTTGACTACTGCGCTGGTGTTCGTGTTTTGAAACGAAGGTTGAGATGGAAGATGCCTTGGCATTAAGCATTGGCGGGTTGTGGTGGACGACTCTGATGAGGCGGCTCAAGTGCTGGCGGGTGCCCTGGTGGAGAACAACAAACTGGGGCTCCTTGCCCAGAACTTCGCTCAGCTCGACGAGGGCGACCGAAAATGGAAGAGGAGTCCCACGGAATGCCATGGCCACATAACCTCTCTGACTGTGTTGCATACGCACCGCAAACTGGGCCTTGCAACGAAGCTCATGACCGCAGCTCAGAAGGCAATGCATGAGGTTTTTGGGGCAAAGTATGTTTCTCTCCATATCCGCAAGAGCAACCGGTTGGCGTTTCATCTGTATACCCAGATGACCTGCTCGCAATGCAGACATGCAATCTGGTGCGTCTGCCGGGAGAATTACCAGATGAAGTATTACTTCTACCACATCCTCTCATGGCCGCAACTTGTGTACATGGCCGAGGATTACAACAAGGAAATTGTGGGTTATGTTCTGGCGAAAATGGAAGAGTTGGTATCGAATCCCCTCCAGAAATCCATAAAAGCATCGAGTCCGCCTTTATATTCGCCTTCACCTCTGAATTCTTCCGAAATCTGAAAATTTTCCTGTTTTCATAAGGAGGGCATTAAAGGGATCGCTTAGTTTTGATCGATCGCGGAAAAATGAGCTTTCAGGATTTAGAAGCGGACCGCCCCTTGTCTGTAAAGAGAGAGGCCATAAATAGGAAGCAAGACTCGTCTCAGGCCGTGGCTGCCGGTGTTTTATTTTCAAATCAATACTGTCGTTTAGAAGTTCCAAAGGCTTGTCAATACCCTCGGAACGCCCAAGGATACTTCAGAACTCAGGGAGAGATTGCACAAGACTAGGCAACACATTGGGCAGCTGGTAAAGGAGAATATCAAGGACGTATCAGTGTCCAAGGGGACTATCACCCTCAGCATCAGCAAGAGTAAGCCCGAAACTCCTTTTTTTTTTTCATCTTTGCCGTGTGTGGATGGAATCAGTTGTGTCGTGTGTGGATGATGCCTGAAATTGAAGGACTGCGGCTCGCAAAGTGTCATGATGATGTGCCGGTGTTTGGTGTTGTTATTGGTAACATTGGTACAGATTGTCGTAGTTGTTTTTCTGTGTGGATAATTTAAGAGTGAGATTGAAACTTGACGTTATTGTGAGTTAGTTGGGATTCCTATGGATTTCTGGGATTCTTGTTCTTTGCTTTATTTATGTTGTGGGTTGATTGAGTTATGAATTGAAGATGGGCTTAAAGTATAAGAAAGAAGCAAAGCTAAAGATATTTGCAAGCCATCAAGGTATGATGATTAGTTGCTCCTGAGAAAGATGCTCTCATGGAAGTGGAGGCAGCGTCAAATATCTTCTAAAGGAAAACATTTAATTTCTATTGTTACTCTTTCATAGTCTGGTGTAACATTTGATTTGAGGTCCCTTTTGGCTTACATATTCAAATTATCTTGGGATGTTTTTTATTATCTCGGTTGTTGTATGGCGAGAAGGTGGACGAGGCCACTGAGAAGGGCCGAGTCCTGAAATGTTGGTTTTTGTTTTGGCTTCAATTCGTCTTAATTTCTCGTTGGAACCAATTGGTGGTGGCTTCACCCACATATTCGAGTTGAACAAATGTAGCTTTCAGGTGTCAGAAGAGGTGCAGAAGCACGCGGAGTTATTGGGAGGCTTTGAGCTTCCTTTTGTTTGGGATTAACCTGGTTGAAGGCTGAACATATTTCTAGCATGGTGTTGTGGCGCAACAATAAAAGTGGGCCGAGGGCAGTTTGGTGAGCTGCCTGGATGTGATTATGTTTCTATACTGGATTGTGGAGATAGATCTGCATGTTCAATTGCAAGGAGATTCGCTGGACAATGGGTCTTAGTTGTTGCAGTATGTCAGCAAGCATGAGGAGACATTCTTAAAGCAGTTACATTGCCTTGATACTATGAGCAGGGGAAGTGGCATTATGTTGTGACGCTGGGGGAATTGGATACTGAAACGCGACGAAGGATTGGACCGTGGAGTCCTGGATTATTGTTCTTGAAGGGAAAATTGTGTTCTCTTCGTGTGGTTGTGAGTGCCTATGTTCCGGTTTCTTTATCAGTGGACCCCTCACCGGTATCGTTGGAATGGTTACTGGTATGCTTGGGAAATAATCATTTTTGGGCAGAAAAAGAAATTAATGTGAAGAGTTCATGTTTTATTTAGTTTCTTGGAATCATGTTTAAATATTATTGAGCCTTATTGAGCCTACCTAACTCAATGTAGGCAAATTTATTTTGTTAGAATTTGCAACTCTAATGAATGACAGGTTAAGCATGGAGTTCCAAGAAGTTATTTGAAAATGAAAAGGATGCCCAGGATGTAGGAGAAGATGATGTAATAAAGCAACAACAACGTTTATGGTGGACAACAAAGTAGATGTTTGTTTGAGTTAGCATGGTTTGTGGAATAGACTCCCTAGCATGTAATAAGCAAGTCTAGTTGGTTGTTGTAATGGTTATTATATGTACTCAGAAACTCCAAATGTTGAAGTATGAAATGTAAGCCTTGTAAAGGCATTTGAAAGTTCGTGGTGATCTTAAAACCACTTTGTAATGGTTTATGGTTAGCCTGAAACCATCTTTTGTCATTGTAAAGTGATGGTTTGTGGTGAGCCAGAAACCACATATATATCGCCTTTGTGGCTGGTTGGTGGTGAGCCAGAAACCACATATAGAGCCTTTGTGGCTGGTTGGTGGTGAGCCAGAAACCACCTATAGAGCCTTTGTGGCTGGGTCGCCTTTGTGGCTAAAAGTGCCTTTGTGGCTGCGTGTACACGAGAGCTTTGTGCTCGGTCGAGCAGGTGCACTGCCGTAACGTCTGGCTCATGGTCTCAGATATTGGTGTGTCTGAGCACAAGAGGGTCGGCGCACTTTTCTATCTGAAAGTTGCGTCGAAAGGCGCAATCAGCGCAACTGTTAGCAATTGTTATTTGGACATGAATATTTGGCTTAGAAAGGCGCTGATCTCTCTTTGTTTTGGAGGTTTTGCACATGCAATTCACCCGATGGTGGTGGATTTGTAAGTACATATACGCAGTGATAATGGTTGACAGAATCATGTATGCGAAGGACATCCTACAGGACTAGCAGTTGCAGCGGTTGGTACCCATACATTCCGGTGGATGGTTGCTATTTTATATGGACCTCGACATATTCTTTGTTATGTTTGACCACAACCAGACTTTGTGAATCACTATCACGACAAGTAGTCATTAAGGGGGGGAGTTAGAAATATCTAATTACCACTTGTCTATAGTTGTAATTCTCCATTTGAGGAGTTTGTTCCTACATAATAGAATGTAGTTAGAACTATATTCTTTCCTAGTTTAGTGTGTGGTTGAGAGAATCTCTCAACCACATTACTGTACGTTCAAGATAGATTTTCTATCTTGAGACTATTTCCTGTATAAATATGTGTGTAACATCTTTGATTGAAATATAGAATTGATATATAGTTTGCACAATGTGATTTTTATCTCTTTCGCATTGAAATTTTGAAGGCAAACATTCAATGATGCAACACAGGAATGACTAGCTTCTGTGAAATAGTAACTGGCGCTGAGTGGTTTTCTTTTCTTGAATACGACAGTTTATGAAATGATTATGGTAATAACACAGTTTTCACTTCATTTCTAATAGCAATAGATAAGGAAAGTGATTCTATCGTTCACAAAGTATCGCTCCATGAAATTACAATCTCCTTAGGAATTTAATACCCAGATTCAAGTATTTATGTGCCATTTTTAATGTTTGGGAATTTGTAATAACATATTATTATCATTTTAATTGTAAAACTAATCAATATTAAAAAGGAAATCAGAGAAAAAAATAGTTTGAAATATTTAATTTCATAGATTTAATTGTGTATATTCTAGGTTTATTAAATCTACATCATCCATAGTTTTTTTTATTTTTAAAAATTAAAATTTTGAAGGGACTATTACGACATATTCACTTAAATATTTAAACTGCACCATTACATAATCTAATCCAGCGCTAAAAAAAAGACACACTTAACAGTTGGCTTTCTAAATATGCCATTAAAGCCCTCGGTTCGGTTCTATCTGTTGAAAATGTTACTTTCAACTCCTGTACATTCTACCGCCTTCTCACAAGCGCCGCTTTCTATTGTTGCTGAACAGTGAAATTCAGCGTTTAAAAAAAACACAATAGTCCTTTCGCAGGTTTAAAAGATCAACCTCTGTACATCCAAAGCAGAGCATTAAAAAAAACAGAGCTTTCACGTTTTGTTTAAAAACATATTTTATTTGTTTATATGAACGCAGGAGTGTTTTATGAGAAGAGCAATGGTCCCCACGGACCACGTCAATGTCCACAGTACCACAACCCCATAGCCAGTCAATAACACACGCGAAAATTCTTTATTTGGTCGCATTTTTTTTGGACCGATTTCAAAACCCAAAATCCGGACCCGAAGATTTGTTGGGGAGAATTGCAAACTTTTTCGGGTCACAGTTTGCCCCTGTACACAATGACATTTTCCGAACCCGATATCATTTTATCCATCCGATTTGATAAACAATCGCGCGTCCATAAGATAACGTAAGCAAACCCATTTTGTAACCCGAAATGTGTTTATGCGATTTCGTTGAATGGACTTTGAAGTCTGGAAGGATCGCGCGACGGAGGTTGAAGCCTTATTAAGGTTTTTAATTAATCTTTTTGTTTTATGTTTTTAATATCGCACAACAACAAAAGGTCTATGACCTTTGAAACATTACGTTTAAATTTTAACATGTGCGTATTTGTAATAGTGGGCCAAACTTTGTGTAAGTTTTATGTTTAGTTTTAGTTTTTTAATATAGTTTTATTTTTATGTTAAAGTGCTGAGGTATAAAATGTAAGAAAGCTCAAGAGGCTAATGTAAGTTTTATTATACACAACAACAGTGTATTTTTTTTGAGCAATGCACAACAACGCGGATTTTTGTAAAAACACATCAGTGTTATATTTTGTGACTGACAGACTATTATTTTGAACTGTGACAAAGTGTTTTTATTTTTGCACAGACAGATTGCATTTTTGTAACAATGAAAGAACAATGTTCTTTGTGAGACAGAGAGACAGAGTGTGAGTTTGTATTTGATTTCATGTAATCAATCAATGACACATTTTACCCCTCTTACAGCACAAAATGATTCACATCTCCTCCTTCCAGCGTTCCCTTGCACCCTCGGTGCAATTGCTAGTAACTATCTATATTTTGATCAACACTGTAGACTAAATTAAAACACAACATTGTGAATTAAAATTGCTAAACATTGAAGATATTTACCAATCATATATCTTTCAACAATAACCATAATCAATTGAAAAATTTTAAAGGAATAATAAAATAAATTTTCTACACTAATTTTTTAATTATAGGTTAGTTTTTAACGATTAATGTATATCGGCTATTTTCAAGTAATGATGCATCTTTAATTGTTAGATACATTTTTTTTTCTCTGTCTATAAATCATAAACCAAATCTATTAATCCAAAAAACAATGAAGTCATATACTGAACACGCAAAATAGCTCAAACAGCAAAAAAATCGCCGGAATTGGATTAACTAAAATTCGAAAAATCATGTGCTTGGAGTGTTTAGAATCCATTTTTTATGCTGAAAATGAATTCAGCACTATCAAAAACCTTTAGAACACTCAAAATATTAAAGTTTAACAACTGTAAACAAGATTCCGAGCAAATCTTTGCCCGATTTTCTAAAAATCATTGCTAGATTCTAAGTGAAAACACGTGCTTTTTCCACAACGCGAAAAACATTTATCTAAAAAGATTAATTTCCAATGAATTTAATATATAAAAGAAATATCATACTGCTAGAGAAAATCCCAAAACCCTATAACATACATTGCTTACGAAAGCCTTATAAGAGTCCCGATACGGGATTTATTATAATCATCGGAAGATGCCTATAAGATGCCTACATTGTTTTGAAAGGGTAATTTTCATCAGCAGGTCGAATGTTCGAATCCCAGGAATTGAAATTAACGAAGAATACTTTGAAGTTAAAGGTACGTAATTTTCATCAGCAGGTCGGATGTTCGAATCCCGCGAATTGAAATCAACGAACAAGACTTTGAAGTAAAGGTATGTTTCCTGTGAGTCCGAGTCCTCTACCCCTGCGAACAACGAGCCGCAGCCTTTACAGGTTGAAAGTCTGTGGAGACAGATCCTGCTTCCATTGATTGAAGCAGAAATTATCCTTCTCCTTCCACATGCGCGCTGATTGGGCTATAACACGATATACCGCATACACAAACATAACAACAATTGCAAATGCACCAACGGACATATAAAGACGGAAATGGGGAATCTGCCAAATTTGGGAATTGGGATTGGAAGAGCAGAAAATGAGGATAATCATAAAATAGGCGACGAGGAAAAACAGCATATAGCGTACCATGAATGCCATCGATTCATTGTCTCTTTTCAGTAACTTCCCGAACTCAGAATCGAACTCAGACATTGGACGGACTTTCAGGTATAATCGAACTGCCATCGGTTTTCTCAGCCTTGCTTTCACTCAAATGAAGGGCTTTTACTTCACGAATCTGCTACTGCTGGAGAGGCAGGTGATTATATATGTGAATATAAGGGTTTCGCTTGAACCAGGGTTCGAATCGCGTTGGAAGCTGCGTCGCAGATGAGAGAAATCTTCTGAGCTGTTGCGTGGAAGTTTCAGTACGATTACCATGATTCGAAGGAGGAATTTCGGAGAAATTTCCAGATTGTGATAGGTTTGTCGCCACTTTCTAGAATCATCCTCTGCACTTGATTTGATCTTGCAGAGCTAGTACCGTGTTTCAAGGGGAAATTGCGGAGTAATTTACACATTTAAAGAGGTTTCTCTCCGAGAAGATAAATCAGATTATTGCTTGAGTTTTAATCTTTGACTTTCAAAATTAGGTTATTTGATATTGCCATTTTCTTTATCCGTTAAATAGTCAAAAACATTTAGATTTATCAGTTTGTTTTTATAATAAAAATAGTATATTTAAGGCGTTGTTTATTGGACACAAATTTATCTAGTAGTAGTCTTAAAAAAACTCACAGACTAACTTAGAAATTTTGGTAAGATTATGAAAAATTTCTGCAAAGATTTTTGAAAATCCGGGTTATAGTAGTTAAATTCAGTATTTTGGGTGCCCTAAGTGTTTTTGATGGTCATAAATCCATTTCCACCATCAAAAAATGCAATTCAAACACTCCAACTACTTGAATTTTTGAAGTTTTTTTTACTGGATTCCGGCAAAAAGCTATAGTGGCTATTCTGTTGCATCACTTATCTAGACCAGCTGAATTTGGTAAAAGAAATTTAAAAAATTAAAATGTTGGGGTCTTTGAATCATTTTTTTATGATAGAAATGTATTACCATCAAAAACCCTAAGACACCCAAAATTTTAAATTTGACATCTACAATCTAGATTTTCAAATAATTCTGCCAGATTTTATTATAATTTTCAAAATTTCTATTATTTTTTAAACTAGTTTGTGAACTCTTTATATTATACTAATTTGAACATTTTTAAATATAAAATATAAATTATAATATAAATATAAACATAGATTTAACTCCAAATACTTTTTATAATTTTAATTTAATTAAAGCATTTTTACCTTGAAGGGATTTTCATAATCAAACCTTTACAACCTTATTTTATTAATTTGACTAATGAACTGTACAAATTATTTCTCTCACTTTTCCTTATAATTATTTCGTCGTTATCCCATTGGGAATAATTCATTGTATTTACTAAAACTTCTAAATGGGTGATATAAAAAAGTAAGTTTGGATAATATTTGTAAATATATAGAATTATTAGATAAATGTAAATAAAAGAGAAATCAAACTTCAAATAAGGTTAGAGGTAATACTTGATAATAATAGGTTTAGACTTTTTGAAGACAAATTCAAAACTGTATAGACAATAAATTATTAGGGTTGAGATTCGAAGATAACGCATATTAGATTACAGGAAAAGAAAAGAAAAGCTAAGAAAAGAAACAATTAACCTAAGAAAGCGAGTTGGTTAATCTTAAAAAAAATTAATTAAAAAGATTAAAGTTTTAGAAAATATGTCAAATAACAATTTAGTATTAAATTGTAAATTGAATATTAAATTTAACAAAAAGAAAATGAATGAGCTTTGTTATCCATGTCAGCCCTTATTAAAAATTTTGGCCATCAGCCCCTCCTAAACCTTTAAAAATCCCTATCGTGGCCTAAGAAACTCTTTCTCCGCTTACCATTGTCCTCCTCCGCGCCCAAATTTCATAATCGAAAGCCGAAAGACTCGCTTTTGAATTATTTAAATCCGAGCCCCTTTAGTCCTAGCCCCCTTCAGCTAGTCTTTCACGTGACCCGGGCGCATGACCCTATGCCAAATCCAAAGGCGCTTATCATCTATGGCCATCAGGTGCATTCTCCATCGCCTGATCCGATCATAAATCAACGGTTCATAATACTCCCGCCATGGTGGACCCCGCGCTGTGCATCGATGCCAAAACCAGCTGGTTTATTTCGCACCACTTTTGCTGGGCAAGTTGTTTTCTCCAAATCGGAGCGATTCCATTGGGCGCTCGCCACGCGTCCCTGAGTACGGTATCAAAACTGCTCCATTTCGCGCATTATCTTTCGGTCGTAGTCGCGCAACTAAATTTAAGTGAGCCGTCCGATCCGTAGACCTCCATCCAACGACTGTCAATCTCTCACGCTGCGCGAATTTTAGTCCCAATGTACAGTACTCCGGGCCCGCCATTCCGTCGCTCTCCGGTGAAGAATTAGCAGTTGATTCTGTTTTTAATCATATGGCCCAAAATGATTCAAGCATCTAGATGATTGACTGAGTTCGCCTCCACGTCGTCCCTTCCGTTTGGCTTTTCGTACGCCCACGTGTCATTTGCGTTCGCCTCCACCATTTATATACTCTGTCTGCGTGTCATGTTTCAATGTTTTGACTATGTATCTCCGCCTTGTCCGTTCATCGTCGCTACACTGTATTTTTCGTTGTCACCCTTCATTTCTCTGCCACCTTGCATCTCCCCATCATTCCACTCAGTCCACATCACCATCTCGTGGTCACTGCTGCATCCACCACCCTTGCGCCTGTTTTCTTTAACATGTTTGTGGGTTTTGCAGGTTGCAGCGAAGTGAAATGGCCATTAATTTCTGCCTCCATCACAGAAATCGAAGATGCATCTAAGGATCGGTCGGCAGAGGAAAAATTCATAAAGAAGGATTCAGGGTAGCTGCTGAGGTATGATCGTCATTTAAGGGGCAGTGATTGAAAGCTATCAAACCCTCCAGGGTAATTCAAAACACAAACCAAGCAGATGAAGAAATTAATGAGACAACAAAGAAATAACAATGAAAAATCAAGGAAAGCAGTGTCTGGCATCAAAGAATTTAAATCCCAATTCAAAGCCAGAAGACAGAGGGTACAATGCACAGAAAGAAATGCTCTCAAGGTTTTATTTCTGCCGAGTTTTCTTTAGGAAAGGACAGAATGTTCATATGAATCTATCTTTGCACCATGCCCCTAAAGAGAGTTTCTGCCCAAGGCATTTATTTTTGCAAGCAGGCTGTCAAGTACAAATAATATTACCTAGTCATTCAGCAGTATGGGCGCGAATGTTTCCGCCATTTTGTTTTAATGAGATAATTAAATGAGCATCACCTACCTCATTTTCGAGGGTATTATGTTTCTTCTATAAAAGCCAAGGAAAAAGACATTGTAAGGGTTCTAGACTTGTATCAGAAAATGGTGCAGCGAAAGGCATCTTTGTATACATTTTGTTAAAGCTTTTGTATGAAGGCTCAGAGCCCGTAGGGTCTTAGTGAGGAGGAATGCTATCTGTAATGAGGATTATGCTCTTTGGTATTTCACAGTATGTAATCTTCTCTTATGTGATTAATACAATATTTCATTTCATATATCTTCTTGTATCATGTACTGGAATGCTAGTGGCTCATTGATTTTAGGTAAAGATTCATCCTAGTTGATGCCCATACCTGGATCAGTCAAGCGCTTTAAATATGGCTCAGGCATGATATACTGTTCCATGTTCATTTCATCCATCTTTCTGCTATATTAGTTGCTTTGGGAGGGTGCTTTTAAAACGCCATTGTCATGCATGGATTCTTAGAATGATAAGCCGATATATGGTTCTGTTGTGTATCTGGGTATCAGACCAAAGTTAACTAATATCTTCTTATGTTTCTTTCCTTGCATACACTTTCTGATACTTAATTTTTGTGGCATATTACTTGAATCGGCCCTCTTTACAGCAAATTGTCTCTTAACTGTCTGATGCTTTTGTGCCGGAGTCTTGCATCTTGTTCCTGCAACATTACTTTCCTTGTGGCAGTTTCTGTGAATTCTGGTCCCATTTAAATTCATTTCCTTGTTTTACAAGAGATAGCAGGAGAGCCTTTTGGATTGACACCCAAGTTATATTATGTGCTCCTTGCTATGATAAGATGTCCTGGGCACTGGTCTATGGCAACTCTAGGCTGTCTCTAGGAGGGACACAATTGTCGACAACATCTTTCTGGCGCCGTTGCCGGGGAACGAAGTTAAGAAAATCGTTATCCCTGGGCCTCGACAAATCTTTATTCACTCTCTAATCAGGTGAGCACAGAGAGTTGAAGAGTTGCATATCTCTTACCTTGGAGACTCCACTGTTATTTGTTTGATAAATCTATTGGTAGTCCTGGCTCCTCGTAAGCCACATTTGAGGTCAGATACATCTCAGTCAAAGACACCTTCAGTATCTGACCCTGAGAAGATCATACATAGAAGAAGTTGGAAAGAAAGGAAATCAGCCCGCGCTGAGATCCCTGAATATTCTGTAGAATATTATCCATCCTCTTCTTCTCAAGAAATCCAAGTAGAAAATCCCGACTCCGCTGAGGAAAATCCTGAATATTACTCAGATAGCCCACCTCGGGGAAGTGATAGAACTAAAGAGAACTATCATCCTACACCTGAGGCTGAGGAAGTTAAAGAAGTTACAGAAGTAGCCCCTGTTAATCGTGAATTGTGTTAGCCCCCCTATGGAATTCTTGACAAGCAAGCTGGGGGCTAGATTGTTCTGGAGCCTCCAAGGAATGCCTTTCCCCTGAAAATCCATCCTCCTTGGAGTCTCTTTGTGCTGCGCCCAATTCTAATCCTCTCTGATGATCCATTCTTCAAAGGGCATATTTTACCCCTCATATCCATGCAAATACCATAATTCTCCCTTTCTTCGCCCCCCAAGTTCCCCCCCTTCCTTATCCTCAAATTCCTCGAAACCCCCTTGAAATCCTTTCCCTGCCCCTATTTTGGCCTTTCCTACCCTTCTTTTCCCTATCGTTACCCCTGGCTGGCCCCAAATTTCATTGAAAATGAGTAAAAATACAAACATTTCACATATGAGGCCTTAGCCCCTTCCCCATTAGCCTTCGCACCTTTTTCCATAAGACCCGGCGCCATGACCAACACTGAATCCGCTAGGCGCTTAGCCCCTCCAAACCTTTCTCTGCATGAAAAATCATTAAAAACCTTTGCAAACGCGCATTTTGGGGGTGTTAATATGTTTTGATAGATCGATGGATCTCCGCCGGCCGAATTAATGAATGATCTGATGGTGCGGAGCTCGCCCGAAGTGGTGGTCCCCATCCTGCCTTCGTAGTTCAAAAATTGCCAGTATTTTCCGCACCGCTCATCTACAGACGTCGGTTTTCCTCCATCACCCAGCGATTCCATACATTACCTGCCGCGTGTCCTCTGTACGGCAGCAAAACCACTATCTTCCCACGCGTTATTGTTCAACCCAAACCATGCAGCGAAATCATTGTGCGCCGTTGGATCTCACGCACCCCATCCGACGGTCGACATTCACCGAAGTTGCACACTGCTTAACCCCGTCCATCGTACCTGCTGGCCCACTGTCCGTTACTCTCCGTCATCGATCTCCACCATAATCGACGGTCCCGATCTGTCCCTCCATTGTTGACCGCTCTGTTGCCCCGGGTCTCCATGTCACCCGTCCACCGTTTTCCGTCTCGCCACGCACTCCACGTGCGCCCCCCATACAGTCTCTCATTCCGTTGCATATATAAGTCCAAATTTTGTGCTTTTTAATGTTTTTCATGCGTTTTTACTCTGCGGATCGTCGAACCTCCGCCAGAGCTCGTTTCACCATTCTGTCACGATTTCTTCCCAGTTCTCCATCTGCATGGCTATTTTCCTCATCCACAGTGTGCCCTCGCATCCTCCGTCATTCACACCCATGGATTTCTTCACAGGTTTGTTATTTTGCAGGATTTTCAAAGGTAAAAGATCGTCATGTATCTACATGGCACGCTGTGCAGACAGAATTAAATCCGGGGGTCGGCGCTGTTATGAAATTTTCAAAGAAAGCGGCTGACGGGATTCGCACTAAGGGAAAGCAGGTTTCCAAACTCTGAAAATCTCCCATCACCATTAAAACCCGAGCTAACCTGTCAGAGGTAGAGTTGAAGCAGCGAAGCGTTCTAGTACAAAGCAACATGAAGATTAAGACAAGCTAACGAAGAGCTAGAGCCTTTAATCAGAGGTTTAGAAGGCAAAGCAGCAGTTTGAAGACCCCGAGGATTGATCTAAAGATCCTAGGGACAGTGAAAGGTACCATCAGGGTTATTTGTCAGCAGAATGTTTCTCTTTGTCAAAGTATAGGGCGCCCATACAACTTTTATTATACATAACATCCCTGAAAGAATTTCCGCCCTAACTATAGCTCAAAAACAGTCAAACATTTATGAGATAGACCTTCCTAGCAGTTTATTTCATTTTTGTTCAAATCATCCAGGAGTACTTCAGCCAGAAGATGTCAAGATCAAATCTGGAGCAGATCATTCTCTCACAAGGAATGTGACAGAGATTAAATATACATCATGTCAAGCAGAATGGGTTTCGGCCCTGCATTCATTGTTGTGTTTAAAGATACATTTAATTTTCACCTACTCCTTCAGTCGATATTAGGCTCACCCTTTGCTATAAAGCACAGAAGGAAACATTGTAATGGTTGTTGATGAGATATCAGTGAAATGCAAGTATTTTCCTCTTAAGACAAGTTCTCTGTGTATATTGTAAGATAGGCTGAGATTTGATGTATTCAGACTGATGTACCTGATTGGTGTTGTTTTAATATGACAAGCATGTTTCTTTGGATCCTGATCTAAAGTAGCTGGTGATGTTTCATCTTTCTCTGTATTTGTGATTGACTTGCTCTTATGTTATGTTCTATTTCATTTCATTTCTGCTGGTAGGCAATAGAAGTATAACATAGGATTCACCCTTGTTAGGTGCCCTATGTTTCCTGCTCTCCCTACCTCAATGTTTTATGCTTATATGTGTATTTGAATGTTGATTTCAATTGATTTAACCAGTGTAGTGGATGATATTGCCTGCTCTCTGATGTATGAATTGATGAAGTCCATGTTTAGATGTTCTTGGTAGGATTTAGTTGGAAGGTTTGGGAACACTGGGGATTAGTGTTAGCCCTGTCCACTAGGATCTTTGCACGACCAGCTAGCCTTTCTAAGATCCCTTGTAATTGCCTCTGATTTTGTCCAAGCAGGCCTGGAGTTAAATGACCTCTGACCTGATCTATAGACAAAATTAGATGGTTCTCCTCCTTTCATTTTCAGTCCTTAATGTTCCATTCCATCTTCTATCCTTTAAGATCCAGATGCTTTAGATGACTTGCCCAACTGAAATCTTGCACATTGAACACAAGTAAACCCTTTCTTGACTCCATTGCCCAATGGTCTTGATGTTCTCTGAGTTATCTACCTTTGCCTAGCTTCCCTTTTGCTCATCCTTGTCTTGTATTGGACACTTCTTTCCTGATTCCCAACAACCAAACTCAATCAAACAAACAAACCCTGTGCATATAACTAGCCTAAAATCACAACTTAGAGCTTCAGAGACATACATTTTGACTCATATAGAGAGATCCCTCTCTGGACCTAGGAGGGCTAGATCCTAAGGTCCCAAAGTGGTTCTGATGTTGTCTCATCTTTTCGTCTTGCCAATCTGGCCAAAACATGGGAACCCCAACATAATGGCGACTCCACTGGGGACAGACCACTTTGCTTTTAGATTGGATGTTCGTTGTTGATGGTGGACAGCAGCCTGCTTCAAACAGTCAAATTCATCCACCTGGCAACTCCACACTCCCTATGGTCCAAAGACCAAATGACTCCATTGGTGAAGGACACTGAACTTGTTGAGGAGAAGCGGTAGCCTTCTTTGCAAAAGCATGAATCCAAACATGGACAGAGATGCAAAGTATGATGCTTTGTGTGATCAATTAATTGAATTAAAAGAAACGTTTGGTGAAATGCTAAAGATGCACATGGCTAATATGAATACAGATGATGACTATTTCGAGCAGCCTATGCATCCTTCAGAGCAAGAACAAACGCAAGAATCCATAGAAGATGAGGAGGTTAGTGATCAGGAACTGCCTGGTTGCTTACCTATGCCTTGTGTTATGCTGGCCAGAGAATATCAGGACCTATCAGCTAAGGCCGATAAGGAAAGCTGCCTTGAGGAAACAGAAGACTATATAGAAGAGGCAGAACCTGGTGTGGAAGATGAGGCTCAGGAAAACATCCAGCCTCCAAATCAGCTAATACAAGAGAAAGAGGACTGATGTGCTTCTGTCCATGATGAAAGGGAAACCCCTCTTTTGACAGAGGAAGAGATTGAGCAGATACTAAACCAGCAGTCCACCCCAGAAATCTTCTATGGAACCCACGCTCCTGCTTAGTCATTACATGAGTTTGATGATTCAGATTCAGAAGACTCCTCTGTGGTCCAGAATGAAGAAAGACCTGCTAAGAATCCAATGGGTTTGAAGGGTGACATTACTTACAGTTATGTTTTCCCTTTTTATGATCTGTTTGATGATGAGTGTTTTCAAAGGGAAGCCGAGCTTGCAGGACCATCATCCTTAGATCCGTGGGAGGAAAATCAGAGCCAACAACTTCAGAGAAGCAATGAAACCGGTCAGCCTATCTATGACACTGATGGGGAGAGTTATGACAGTATAATAGCAGATGAAGATTCTATGAATCTTCATTCTGCTTCACCTCAAATCATCAGTGAGATTGGAAACCAGCGGTTGTTCTTTTCAAAAGATGAGGAGGAAAGCAAAGAAGAGACTCTTGAGCAGAATGTAAGCAAGGAGACTTCTCTTGAAGAAGAGAAAGCAATGGACCAAAACCTTGCTCTAGAATACACTGATCTTTTCACAGAGCTCAGCCCACCAGATCAAAATATATCAGAGCTCTAGGAGGACACAGCCGCAGTCTATGATGAGTCCTCCAGTTCAGAAAGTGAAGCAGATGAAGGAGATTATCTCTCTCAAGAGAGTTTTATTCTTGATCCAGTGGAAGAAGAAGAGATCCTGGTTGAAGCCATCCTGTCAAATATTCATGACCAGGTATCATTTCATGATCCTTATGCACATTTCCTGCATATACTTGAAGAAGGATCAAGGGTCTTTTTGAGCAGCATGTCGCAAAAAGAGAGAACATTTTTTAAGGCTGCTGTTATGGAACAAGAAGAGTGGGAGCTGCCCTGCCTATCCAGCATGCTCAAGGAATTGAGCAAGAAGGACTAGCCATGGGATCATTTGATGGACTGGTTGCATTGGAAGACAATGTTTGTAAGCTAGACTGTAAATATTCCAGTTAGAGTAGGGTAGGTAGGAAAAGCTCAATAAAGCTCAGTGTGTGAGCATGTAGTTAGTTCTTTTAATTTATGCAAAGTCCAGCAGGTCAGACAGTCTAATCCTGACTTGGTTGTTTTTAAATTTCCTGTCTTAGAATGTAGGTGAAGGAACCTGCTGGACAGTTTAATCCCAGCAGGTATTAGATTAGGTAGAGAAATGGATGAGGCCAACAGTCTAATCTGGCCTCATGGAGAAATAAGGGTAGATCTAGAGTAGGTTTTTTTTTGCTTTCAAAATAAAATAATGTAAAGGGTCTGCTAGTTCAAATGCACCCAAGGGAAAATTGTAGAACTGTAGTTTGGGTAGGTAGATTGGTTGGGAAATATTTTTGCTGATGTTTCTATCATACTGTGGCAGCTAAAATTGAAGAAGAAATATGGCTTATGACAGCAGGCATCTGGCCTACTCCAAAGATCATCTCTGGTTTCTTGACTCCTCCAAGGAGCAGCCATCCCCATGTGGAGCCACTGTTAGCCCCCCTATGGAATTCTTGAAAATCAAGCTGGGGGCTAGATTGTTCTGGACCCTCCAAGGAATGCCTTTCCCCTGAAAATTCATCCTCCTTGGAGTCTCTTTGTGCTATGCCCAATTCTAATCCTCTCTAATGATCCATTCTTCAAAGGGCATATTTTACCCCTCATATCCCTGCAAATACCACAATTCTCCCTTTCTTCCCCCCCTAATTTTCCCCCCTTCCTTATCCTCAAATTCCTCGAAACCCTCTTGAAATCCTTTCCCTGCCCCTATTTTGGCCTTCCCTACCCTTCTTTGCCCTATCGTTACCCCTGGCTGGCCCCAAATTGCATTGAAAATGAGTAAAAATACATACATTTCACATATGAGGCCTTAGCCCCTTCCCCATTAGCCTCCGCACCTTTTTCGGTAAGACCTCGCGCCGTGACCAACACCGAATCCGCCAGGCGCTTAGCCCCTCGAAACCTTTCTCCGCGCGAAAAATCATTAAAAACCTTTGCAAACACACATTTTGGGGGTGTTAATATGTTTTGATAGATCGATGGATCTCCCCCGTCCGAATTAATGAATGATCCGACGGTGCGGAGCTCGCCCGAAGCGGTGGTCCCCATCCCGCCTTCGTAGTTCAAAAACCGCCAGTATTTTCCGCACCGCTCATCTATAGACAACGGTTTTCCTCCATCACCCAACGATTCCATACATTACCTGTCGCGTTTCCTCTATATGGCGGAAAAACCACTATCTTCCCGCGCGTTATTGTTCAGCCCAAACCATGCAGCGAAATCATTGTGCGCCATTGGATCTCGCGCGCCCCATCCGACGGTCGGCATTCACCGAAGTTGCACACTACTTAACCCCGTCCATCGTGCCCATTGGCCCATTGTCCGTTACTCTCCGCCGTCGATCTCCACCATAATCGATGGTCCCGATCTGTCCCTCCATTGTTGACCGCTCCGTTGCCCCGAATCTCCACGTCACCCGTCCACCGTTTTCCGTCCCGCCACGTCACTCCACGTGCGCCCCCCGTACAATCTCTCATTCCGTTGCATATATACGTCCAAAGTTCATGCTTTTTAATGTTTTTCATGCGTTTTTACTCTCCGGATCGTCGAACCTCCGCCAGAGCTCGTTTCACCATTCTGTCACGAATTCTTCCCAGTTCTCCATTTGCATGGCTATTTTCCTCATCCACAGTGTGCCCTCGCCTCCTCCGTCATTCACACCCATGTATTTCTTCACAAGTTTGTTGTTTTGCAGGGTTTTCAAAGGTAAAAGATCGTCATGTATCTACATGGCACGCTGTGCAGACAGAATTAAATACGAGGGCCGGCGCTGTTATGAAATTGTCAAAGAAAGCGGCTGACGGGATTCGCACTAAGGGAAAGCAGGTTTCCAAACTCTGAAAATCTCCCATCACCATTAAAGCCCGAGCTACCCTGTTAGAAGCAAAATGGAGCGGAAGAGTGTTATAGTACAGAGCAACAAGAAGATTAAGACAAGCTAACGAAGAGCTAGAGCCTTTAATCAGAGGTTTAGAAGGCAAAGCAGCAGTTTGAAGACCTCGAGGATCGATCAAAGTATCCTGTGCACAAGTAAAAGGTACCATCAGGGTTATTTGTCAGCAGAATTTTTCTATTTATCAAAGTACAGGGCGCCCATACAAATTTTATTATACATAACATCCCTGAAAGAATTTCCGCCCTAACTACAACTCAAAAACAGTCAGACATTTATGAGACAGACCTTCCTAGCAGTTTATTTCATTTTTGTTCAAATCATCCAGGAGTACTTCAGCCAAAAGATATCAAGATCAAATCTGGAGCAAATCATTCTCTCACAAGGAAGGTGACAAAGATTAAATATACAGCATGTCAAGAAGAATGGGTTTCGGCCCTGCATTCATTATTGTGTTTAAAGATACATTTAATTTTCACCTATATGATTGATCTTGGGCTCACCAAACTGCCCTAGCACGAAGGAAACATTGTAAGAGTTTGTTGATGAGACACTCATTGAAATGCAAGTATTTTCCTCTTAAGACAAGTTCTCTATATGTATGTGTAAGATAAATTTGAGATTGTATGTATGGAGGCGAATGAAATTTCAGAAGTTTGTGGGCAATGATGTACCTGATTGGTGTTGTTTTTAATATGAAAAGCATGTTTCTTTGGATCCTGATCTAAAGCAGCTAGTGATGTTTCCTCTTTCTCTGTATTTGTGATTGACTTGCTCTTATGTTATGTTCCATTTCATTTCATTTCTGCTGGTAGGCAACAGAAGTATAACATATGATTCACCCTTGTTAGGTGCCCTATGTTTCCTGCTCTCCCTACCTCAATGTTTTCTGCTTATATGTGTACCTGAATGTTGATTTCAATTGATTTAACCAGTGTAGTGGATGATATTGCCTGCTCTCTGATGTATGAATTGATGAATTCCATGTTTAGATGTTCTTGGTAGGATCTAGCTGGAAGGTTTGGGAACACTGGGGATTAGTGTTAGCCTTGTCCACTAGGATCTTTGCACGACTAGCTAGCCTTTCTAAGATCCCTTGTAATTGCCTCTAATTTTTTCCAAGCAGGCCTGGAGTTAAATGACCTCTGACCTGATCTATAGAAAGAATTAGATGGTTCTCCTCCTTTCATTTTCAGTCCTTAATGTTCCATTCCATCTTCTATCCTTTAAGATCCAGATGATTTAGATGACTTGCCCAACTGAAAGCTTGCACATTGAACACAAGTAAACCTTTTCTTGACTCCATTGCCCAATGGTCTTGATGTTCTCTGAGTTATCTACCTTTGCCTAGCTTCCCTTTTTCTCATCCTTGTCTTGTATTGGACACTTCTTTCCTGATTCCCAACAACCAAACTCAATCAAAAAAACAAACCCTGTGCATATAACTAGCCTAAAATCACAATTTAGAGCTTCAGAGACATACATTTTGACTCATATAGAGAGATCCCTCTCTGGACCTAGGAGGGCTAGATCCTAAGGTCCCAAAGTGGTTCTGATGTTGTCTCATCTTTTGGTCTTGCCAATCTGGCCAAAACATGGAAACCCCAACAAATTTTTTCCATGTACACCTCACGCTTCTGTACAATATATTCCTATTGTTATTCATACTCCACTTCCACCTCCTCCTCTTCCTCCATTTGTACATCAGATTGTTGCACAACCCACACCTCCCCCAATGGCTAATGTTCCAGCTTTTTTGTTGAACAAATATGCTCCCCTAGCACTGCCTCAAGTGTTAAAGGATATGCCACAAGATTATTTGAAGATCCTGCCCAGATTCACTGGGGAAAATGAAATAGATGCTTAGAAACATCTTGAGACCTTTTCCTCTTTTGTAGAGAACTTTAATGTAGAACATTTGGATGTGGTCTTGAGATTATTTGTGCAGTCTCTGGACGGTGAAGCCAGAAAATGGTTCAAAACATTAGGAAACTGTTCCATAACCACTTGGGACGATATGGAAAATATCTTCCTCAGGAAATGGGGAGAAAAGAAAGATCATGGACAGTGTCTTACTGAGTTCAATACACTTAAGAAGAAACATAATGAAGGGGTGTCAAAATTTATCAAAAGATTTAACAAGCTATATCTATATCTCCCTGTTGATATGAAGCCTCATCAGAATTCTGCCAAAGTGGTTTTCATAGCAGCCTTTGACTAAGATTTTGGCTTCTCTCTCAGGGAAAGAAAGCTTGCCACCCTAGATGATGCTCAGTCATATGCTCTTGAGTTGGAAGCAAACTTTGCTTCCACTGGAAAATTAAAAGTGAAAGTGGAACAAGATACCAGAAGAAGGGGTAAAGAGGAGGTATCTACTTCTAATCAGGATAAGGACTCAGATAAAATTGAAGAGATGAGAAAAATGATTAAGAATCTTTCTAATAAATTGGTCAAGCTTGAATTGGAAACCAAGAACTCGGCTCCCAAGAAATTTTCAGAATTCTCAAAACAGAGGTTACAATCCTCAGTATAGAAAGCCACCCCTGCAAATACTGCCAAGAGAAGCAAAAGAGCAGCAAGATCAGGTACCACACCCATTGTACCTGGAAGGCCCAGTAGATGACTCCACTGAAGATGCTGCCTATGAACTGCAAGATGCAAATCTCGCCTTCTCAAATAATGATGAGGTGGAATTCCCATTGCACGAAGAAGAAGAAGAAATCAAGGACACAGAAGATGCAGAAATTGATCACTATTGCAAACAGTTTAATGATTTCATGCAAGCACATTTTAACAGGAGATATGATCTCAGATCTTCCAGGAAGAGAACTCGAACTCAGGATCAAGAAGAGGAGCCTCTCCAGAAGGAAGCATCTGCTCCAAAGGAGCCAACAATGCAGAAAGCCACAAACAAAGGTAAGAGTCCTCTGAATAAACCTTTCCAGTCTAATGATCAAAGTCCTTCTTCAAAAATAGCCACTCCTCCTAATGCTGAGTTTGTATCAAAAGAAGTTAAACATCCAGCTGAAAATAAAGAGTCAAAAGAAGTTGTAATAGAAAAGTTCCCTCCTACTTTCAATTTGCAAAAGGAACTTTTGGGGCATATTGTAACTAAAGATGGGGTAAGGATAGATCCCAAAAGAGTAGAAGTTATAAATAGTATTTCTCTCCCCAGAAATAAGAAAGAGGTGCAAGTGTTTTTGGGACGAATAAATTTTCTGAGAAGATTCATTCCTAACTATGCTGAGATAGTTAGGCATATAACAGATATGCTAAAGAAGAATAGTGAGGTGAAATGGTCACAAGAATCACGGGAGGCCTTTGCTAGAATTAAAGCTGCATTTGCTGAAGCCCCTGTGTTAGCTGGACCAGATTATGAAAAGAAATTTATGATATTTTCTTTTGCATCACCTCATACAGTAGCTGGAGTTTTATTACAGAAAAATGAAGAAGGATTTGAGCAGCCTATAGCTTTCTTTAGCCAGGTGCTCCATGAGGCTGAGTTGAAATATAATATATTGGAGAAGCAAGCTTATGCCCTGGTGAAATCTCTTAAAGCTTTTCGCATGTATGTTTTGCAGTCTCACATTACTGCATATGTCCCTACAACAGCTGTCAAAGACATTCTCATTCAGGGAGACAGTGAAGGAAAAAGAGGAAGATGGATTGCAAAAATACAAGAGTATGACTTGGACCTCGGACCTACTAAGCTGATTAAAGGACAGGGCCTTGCTAAAATGTTATCTGAATCAAACTATCAAGCTCTAGGCATAAATTTGTCTATGAATGCAAATGAAGAGTCTGAGAGGGAAGAAGAGCAGCAAGGGCTGGAGATGGCTACTCAGGAAGTACACATAAAATATCTCACTAGTCCATGGTACAAAGAAATAGTTGAATATATTTTGAAACTCAGCTGTCCTCCAAGTTGTGATAAAGCAAAATACAGGGCTTTAATATTGAAATCACAAAAGTATATTGTTGCTAATGGCCAATTATATTGGAGAGATCCTTCAGGCATATTATTACTGTGCCTCACAGAAAATGAAGTAGAGAGTATAATGATGGAATTTCATGAAGGAATTTGCGGAGGCCATTACAGCTGGAGAGCTGCAACTCATAAAATCCTGAAGGCTGGTTTCTAATAGCCTAAATTATTTGGAGATGTTTTTGCTTGGGTTAGGGCATGTGATAAGTGTCAGAAATTTGCTGAGAAACAGAAGTTGGCAGCTTTGCCTTTGATTCCAGTTCATGTAGATGAACCATTTCAACAATGGGGAATAGATTTTATCGGAGAAATACATCCCCCATCAAGTGGACATCATAAATGGATATTAATAGCAACAGATTACTTTAGAAAATGGGTGGAAGCCATACCTGCAAGGAACGCTACTGATACTTTAATCATAAAATTCATGGAAGAAAACATCATATCCAGGTTTGGCTGCCCCGCTAGAATAGTGAATGACAATGCACAGGCCTTCAAGTCTGCAAAATTTGTAAATTTCTGTTAGCAGTATAATATCACATTGAACCATTCTACAGCCTACTATCCATAGGGGAATGGCTTGGCAGAGTCTTCTAATAAAACTCTGGTGCAGGCCTTGAAGAAGACAATAAATGAAAATAAGAGGAATTTGGATTCCCAATTGAAGTTTTCTCTATGGGCTAATAGAATCACCAACAAGCGAGCAACTGGGAAATCTCCATATGAATTGGTGTATGGACGAGCATCAATGTTTCCTGTGCAGTTGGCTTTGCCAGTGGCGCGATTCATGCAAGAAAATCAGGAGGAACCTGATGATATGGTCAGGCGAATAAATCAACTGGTGGAATTAGAGGAAACACAAGGCCAGGTGAATCAAAGATTAGCTGAATATTAGGAGAAAATGAAACATGTGTTCGATCAGCATGCAAAAGACAGGAAATTGCAAACTGGAGATCTGGTGCTTAGATGGGATGTCCGGAGGGCTGAAAAGGGAAAACATGGCAAGTTCGATCCACTGTGGTTCGGCCCATTTAAAATTGTAGAATAGGGAGGCAATAACACGTTTATATTGGAGAATTTGCAGGGTGACTTGCTGGATGCCCCTGTAAACGACCAATTCCTAAAGCCCTACTTTCAATTCTGATTCAGGCAGGGAGTGCCTGTTGTACCATATTGTATATAAGTTTTGTTTCGGTTTTGATTTGATCTAGGAGGACATGCTGATGAACTATGAAGTAAAGTGCAGAGGGGCTGAGGAACAGAGTTTACATAAATGATGATCAAGTGGTCTGTCGGTTCTCGACACGTCCAGGGATGAACGTGCCATCCCCAGATGGAGCCAATTTTGACCATATCAGCCCCTCCATTCAAATTTTTGGCCATCAGCCCCTCCTAAACCTTTAAAAATCCCTATCGTGGCCTAAGAAACTCTTTCTCCGCTTACCATTGTCCTCCTCCGCGCCCAAATTTCATAATCGAAAGCCGAAAGACTCGCTTTTGAATTATTTAAATCCGAGCCCCTTTAGTCCTAGCCCCCTTCAGCTAGTCTTTCACGTGACCCGGGCGCATGACCCTATGCCAAATCCAAAGGCGCTTATCATCTATGGCCATCAGGTGCATTCTCCATCGCCTGATCCGATCATAAATCAACGGTTCATAATACTCCCGCCATGGTGGACCCCGCGCTGTGCATCGATGCCAAAACCAGCTGGTTTATTTCGCACCACTTTTGCTGGGCAAGTTGTTTTCTCCAAATCGGAGCGATTCCATTGGGCGCTCGCCACGCGTCCCTGAGTACGGTATCAAAACTGCTCCATTTCGCGCATTATCTTTCGGTCGTAGTCGCGCAACTAAATTTAAGTGAGCCGTCCGATCCGTAGACCTCCATCCAACGACTGTCAATCTCTCACGCTGCGCGAATTTTAGTCCCAATGTACAGTACTCCGGGCCCGCCATTCCGTCGCTCTCCGGTGAAGAATTAGCAGTTGATTCTGTTTTTAATCATATGGCCCAAAATGATTCAAGCATCTAGATGATTGACTGAGTTCGCCTCCACGTCGTCCCTTCCGTTTGGCTTTTCGTACGCCCACGTGTCATTTGCGTTCGCCTCCACCATTTATATACTCTGTCTGCGTGTCATGTTTTAATGTTTTGACTATGTATCTCCACCTTGTCCGTTCATTGTCGCTACACTGTATTTTTCGTTGTCACCCTTCATTTCTCCGCCACCCTGCATCTCCCCATCGTTCCACTCAGTCCACATCACCATCTCGTGGTCACTGCCGCATCCACCACCCTTGCGCCTGTTTTCTTTAACATGTTTGTGGGTTTTGCAGGTTGCAGCGAAGTGAAATGGCCATTAATTTCTGCCTCCATCACAGAAATCGAAGATGCATCTAAGGATCGGTCGGCAGAGGAAAAATTCATAAAGAAGGATTCAGGGTAGCTGCTGAGGTATGATCGTCATTTAAGGGGCAGTGATTGAAAGCTATCAAACCCTCCAGGGTAATTCAAAACACAAACCAAGCAGATGAAGAAATTAATGAGACAACAAAGAAATAACAATGAAAAATCAAGGAAAGCAGTGTCTGGCATCAAAGAATTTAAATCCCAATTCAAAGCCAGAAGACAGAGGGTACAATGCACAGAAAGAAATGCTCTCAAGGTTTTATTTCTGCCGAGTTTTCTTTAGGAAAGGACAGAATGTTCATATGAATCTATCTTTGCACCATGCCCCTAAAGAGAGTTTCTGCCCAAGGCATTTATTTTTGCAAGCAGGCTGTCAAGTACAAATAATATTACCTAGTCATTCAGCAGTATGGGCGCGAATGTTTCCGCCATTTTGTTTTAATGAGATAATTAAATGAGCATCACCTACCTCATTTTCGAGGGTATTATGTTTCTTCTATAAAAGCCAAGGAAAAAGACATTGTAAGGGTTCTAGACTTGTATCAGAAAATGGTGCAGCGAAAGGCATCTTTGTATACATTTTGTTAAAGCTTTTGTATGAAGGCTCAGAGCCCGTAGGGTCTTAGTGAGGAGGAATGCTATCTGTAATGAGGATTATGCTCTTTGGTATTTCACAGTATGTAATCTTCTCTTATGTGATTAATACAATATTTCATTTCATATATCTTCTTGTATCATGTACTGGAATGCTAGTGGCTCATTGATTTTAGGTAAAGATTCATCCTAGTTGATGCCCATACCTGGATCAGTCAAGCGCTTTAAATATGGCTCAGGCATGATATACTGTTCCATGTTCATTTCATCCATCTTTCTGCTATATTAGTTGCTTTGGGAGGGTGCTTTTAAAACGCCATTGTCATGCATGGATTCTTAGAATGATAAGCCGATATATGGTTCTGTTGTGTATCTGGGTATCAGACCAAAGTTAACTAATATCTTCTTATGTTTCTTTCCTTGCATACACTTTCTGATACTTAATTTTTGTGGCATATTACTTGAATCGGCCCTCTTTACAGCAAATTGTCTCTTAACTGTCTGATGCTTTTGTGCCGGAGTCTTGCATCTTGTTCCTGCAACATTACTTTCCTTGTGGCAGTTTCTGTGAATTCTGGTCCCATTTAAATTCATTTCCTTGTTTTACAAGAGATAGCAGGAGAGCCTTTTGGATTGACACCCAAGTTATATTATGTGCTCCTTGCTATGATAAGATGTCCTGGGCACTGG
This sequence comes from Pinus albicaulis, assembly GCA_034641835.2. NCBI lineage: Eukaryota > Viridiplantae > Streptophyta > Pinopsida > Pinales > Pinaceae > Pinus > Pinus albicaulis. Next base: position 139,839,268 of record CM076576.1, read on the forward strand.
TCTATGGCAACTCTAGGCTGTCTCTAGGAGGGACACAATTGTCGACAACATCTTTCTGGCGCCGTTGCCGGGGAACGAAGTTAAGAAAATCGTTATCCCTGGGCCTCGACAAATCTTTATTCACTCTCTAATCAGGTGAGCACAGAGAGTTGAAGAGTTGCATATCTCTTACCTTGGAGACTCCACTGTTATTTGTTTGATAAATCTATTGGTAGTCCTGGCTCCTCGTAAGCCACATTTGAGGTCAGATACATCTCAGTCAAAGACACCTTCAGTATCTGACCCTGAGAAGATCATACATAGAAGAAGTTGGAAAGAAAGGAAATCAGCCCGCGCTGAGATCCCTGAATATTTTGTAGAAGATTATCCATCCTCTTCTTCTCAAGAAATCCAAGTAGAAAATCCCGACTCCACTGAGGAAAATCCTGAATATTACTCAGATAGCCCACCTCGGGGAAGTGCTAGAACTAAAGAGAACTATCATCCTACTCCTGAGGCTGAGGAAGTTAAAGAAGTTACAGAAGTAGCCCCTGTTAATCGTGAATTGTTTCCATCTACACTTCAGGCTTTTGTACAATATATTCCTGTTGTTATTCATACTCCACTTCCACCTCCTCCTCTTCCTCCATTTTTACATCAGATTGTTGCACAACCCACACCTCCCCCAATGGCTAATGTTCCAGCTTTTTTGTTGAACAAATATGCTCCTCTAGCACTGCCTCAAGTGTTAAATGATATGCCACAAGATTATTTGAAGATCTTGCCCAAATTCACTGGGGAAAATGAAATAGATGCTCAGAAACATCTTGAGACCTTCTGCTCTTTTGCAGAGAACTTTAATGTAGAACATTTGGATGTGGTCTTGAGATTATTTGTGCAGTCTTTGGACAGTGAAGCCAGAAAATGGTTCAAAACATTAGGAAACCGTTCCGTAACCACTTGGGATGATATGGAAAATATCTTCCTCAGGAAATGGGGATAAAAGAAAGATCATGGACAGTGTCTTACTGAGTTCAATACACTTAAGAAGAAACATAATGAAGGGGTGTCAGAATTTATCAAAAGATTTAACAAGCTATATCTAAATCTCCCTGCTGATATGAAGCCTCATTAGAATGCTGCCAAAGTGGTTTTCATAGCAGCCTTTGACTAAGATTTTGGCTTCTCTCTCAGGGAAAGAAAGCCTGCCACCCTAGATGATGCTCAGTCAGATGCTCTTGAGTTGGAAGCAAACTTTGCTTCCACTGGAAAATTAAAAGTGAAAGTGGAACAAGATACCAGAAGAAGGGGTAAAGAGGAGGTATCTATTTCTAATCAGGATAAGGACTCAGATAAAATTGAAGAGATGAGAAAAATGATTAAGAATATTTCTAATAAATTGGTCAAGCTTGAATTGGAAACCAAGAACTCAGCTCCCAAGAATTTTCAGAATGCTCAAAACAGAGGTTACAATCCTCAGTATAGAAAGCCACCCCTGCAAATACTGCCAAGAGAAGAAAAAGAGCAGCAAGATCAGGTACCACACCCATTGTACCTGGAATTCCCAGTAGATGACTCCACTGAAGATGCTGCCTATGAACTGCAAGATGCAAATCTCACCTTCTCAAATAATGATGAGGTGGAATTCCCATTGCACGAAGAAGAAGAAGAAATCAAGGACACAGAAGATGCAAAAATTGATCACTATTGCAAACAGTTTAATGATTTCATGCAAGCACATTTTAATAGGAGATATGATCTCAGATCTTCCAGGAAGAGAACTCGAACTCAGGATCAAGAAGAGGAGCCTCTCCAGAAGGAAGCATCTACTCCAAAGGAGCCAACAATGCAGAAAGCCACAGATAAAGGTAAGAGTCCTCTGAATAAACCTTTCCAGTCTAATGATCAGATTCCTTCTTCTTCAAAAATAGCCACTCCTCCTAATGCTGAGTTTGTATCAAAAGAAGTTAAACATCCAGCTGAAAATAAAGAGTCAAAAGAAGTTGTAATAGAAAAGTTCCCTCCTACTTTCAATTTGCAAAAGGAACTTGAGAAAGTCAAAATCCCAATCCCTTTGACTGAGCTGTTGAAACAACCTGTATATCAATCTCAAGTTACTTCTTTCATGTTCCCTCCTGAAGCACCAATTATTCCAGATAGTCTTAACCTCCAAGAAGAAAGACCCATGGTAGTCTTTGGCCCACATGTCGAGGAGATAAACCCCTCTACTCCTCCTTTCTATGTGTCTCTAGTAATTCATGACCTACTGTTACACAATTGTATGTTAGATTCTGGGGCTTCCCATAATCTTATGCCTTTATCTGTCATGGAACAGCTAGGAGTAAAGATCACTCGCCCATACAAATACCTCTATTCATTTTATTCCAAAAGAGTTAAATGTATAGGGATGATTAAAGATTTAGTGGTCAACCTGGCCCAAATTCCAGCAAAATGTGTAGTGATGGACATCGTGGTGGCTGATATCCCAACCCGCTTTGGCATGCTATTGTCAAGGTCCCGGGGAACAAAAATTGGTGGGTCACTCAAATTAGACTAAAAATATGCCACTATTCCAATTTTCAGTGGCCAGAAGAGGAGGTTATATAGAGAGACCAGATTTGTCAAGATGGTGACTAAGGCTGACAGCTCAGAGAATTCACCAGTCTACAGTAAGGAAGGAGATTTTTCATGCATAATAATAGAAGAAGATCAAGATTTTTCTCATGAACCTTCCTTCTGTCAAGTCAATACTGAGCAACCATCAGAGAACCATGAAGCAGGAATCTGGACTTTACATTTTGATGGAGAAAATTCAAGAGAAGGAAACGGAGCTGGAGTATTATTGATTTCTCCTACAGGAAAATGGATCCCACTGTCTTTTAAATTGGAATATGAAGCTACTAATAATGTAGCTGAATATGAAGCATTGTTATTGGGATTACAAACAGCCAGGAGCATGGGCATACGATGTTTAAAAGTCCTGGGAGACTCTGAGCTGGTGGTCAGACAGGTCAGAAATCAGTGTCAAACTAAACATCCACGACTGAGGGCATACAGGAATGAAGTATGGGACATGGTGGAGAATTTCTTCTCAGCATTCAATATCCAGTTCATGCCCCGGGAGCAGAATAGAATGGCTGATTCTCTTGCTGTAGCTGCCAGTACATTTCATCCTCCTCAGAACCCTCTCTTGAGGTATGAAGTCGAGGTATGTTATAGGCCATAAATCCCAGATAATATCAAGCATTGGCAAGTATTTGAGAATGACGAACAAATGAAGAAATTCTTGGAAACAGTGGGAGAATTCTCCAATATGGAGATTGATGATTTTGAAGAAGATGAGGCTGAGAATGTTTCAGAAAACAATTGGGAAGAGAAAATGGCAGGCAGTAAAGTGCTGCAGCTAAAGGAAATGTCATCCCTAGAGGGCTGGTGCCTCTAGAAAGATTATTTGATAAGAATGATGTCCCATTGCAGCCTAATAAAATGGTAGAAGAAGATCAAGTGGAAGATCTGAATTTGGGCACTGATGCTGAGCCCAAAATTGTAAAATTGTCCAAGAAGATACCAGAGAAATATAAGAAGAAATACCTGAAATTGTTTCAATCTTATAAAGATGTATTTGCATGGTCCTATCTGGACCTTAAAACTTTTGATATTAATATAATGCAACATAAAATTCCTCTGAGGGAAGATGCAAAACCTTATAAGCAAAAGCTTAGATAGATAAATCCTCTGCTGCTTCCCTCCATTGAAAAAGAAATCAAGAAGCTGCTAAAGGCCAAAATAATTGTGCCATTAAGGTACTCAGAATGGGTTGCTAATCTGGTCCCCGTCCGAAAGAAAAATGGAGAAATAACGTTATGTGTAGATTTCAGAAATTTAAACAGAGCATCTTTGAAGGACAACTATCCACTGCCCAAGATGGACCACATCATGCAGAAAGTGGTTGGAGCATCTAGAATGTCAATGATGGATGGATTCTCTGGTTATAATCAGGTAGCTGTACTTCCAAAAGATCAGAAGAAGACAACTTTCACTACACCATGGGGCACATTCATGTATGCCAGGATGCCTTTTGGATTGATCAATGCAGGAGCCACTTTCCAGAGGGCTATGGATATTGCTTTCGTCGGGGAGCAGGATAAATTTTTTGTGGTGTACCTAGACGATATAACAGTGTTTTCAAGAGATGATGCTGAACACATTGAGTATTTACGAAGAAATTTTGAAAAATGCAGAAGGTATGGCCTTTCCCTTAATCCACAAAATTATTTATTTGCATTAGAGGAAGGCAAACTTTTGGGGCATATTGTAACTAAAGATGGGGTAAGGATAGATCCCAAAAGAGTAGACGTTATAAATAGTATTTCTCTCCCCAGAAATAAGAAAGAGGTGCAAGTGTTTTTGGGACGAATAAATTTTCTGAGAAGAGTCATTCCTAACTATGCTGAGATAGTTAGACATATAACAGATATGCTAAAGAAGAATAGTGAGGTGAAATGATCACAAGAATCACGGGAGGCCTTTGCTAGAATTAAAGTTGCATTTGCTGAAGCCCCTGTGTTAGCTGGACCAGATTATGCAAAGCCATTTATGATATTTTCTTTGGCATCACCTCATACAGTAGCTGGAGTTTTGTTACAGAAAAATGAAGAAGGATTTGAGCAGCCTATAGCTTTCTTTAGCCAGGTGCTCCATGAGGCTGAGTTGAAATATAATATATTGGAGAAGCAAGCTTATGCCCTGGTGAAATCTCTTAAAGCTTTTTGCATGTATGTTTTGCAGTCTCACATTACTACATATGTCCCTATAGCAGCTGTCAAAGACATTCTCCTTCAGGGAGACAGTGAAGGAAAAAGAGGAAGATGGATTGCAAAAATACAAGAGTATGACTTGGACCTCAAACCTACTAAGTTGATTAAAGGACAGGGCCTTGCTAAAATGTTATCTAAATCAAACTATCAAGCTCTAGGCATAAATTTGTCTATGAATGCAAATGAAGAGTCTGAGAGGGAAGAAGAGTAGCAAGGGCTGGAGATGGCTACTTAGGAAGTACACATAAAAGATCTCACTAGTCCATGGTACAAAGAAATAGTTGAATATCTTTTGACACTCAGCTGTCCTCCAAGTTGTGATAAAGAAAAATACAGGGCTTTAGGATTGAAATCACAAAAGTATATTGTTGCTAATGGCCAATTATATTGGAGAGATCCTTCAGGCATATTATTATTGTGCCTCACAGAAAATGAAGTAGAGAGTATAATGATGTAATTTCATGAAGGAAATTGCGGAGGCCATTACAGCTGGAGAGCTACAGCTCATAAAATCCTGAAGGCTGGTTTCTACTGGCCTAAATTATTTGGAGATGTTTTTGCTTGGGTTAGGGCATGTGATAAGTGTCAGAAATTTGCTGAGAAACAGAAGTTGGCAGCTCTGCCTTTGATTCCAGTTCATGTAGATGAACCATTTCAACAATGGGGAATAGATTTTATCGGAGAAATACATCCCCCATCAAGTGGACATCATAAATGGATATTAACAGCAACAGATTACTTTACAAAATGGGTGGAAGCCATACCTGCAAGGAACACTACTGATACTGTCATCATAAAATCCATGGAAGAAAACATCATATCCAGGTTTGGCTGCCCCACTAGAATAGTGGCTGACAATGCACAGGCCTTCAAGTCTGCAAAATTTGTAAATTTCTGTCAGCAGTATAATATCACATTGAACCATTATATAGCCTACTATCCATAGGGGAATGGCCTGGCAAAGTCTTCTACTAAAACTCTGGTGCGGGCCTTGAAGAAGACAATAAATGAAAATCAGAGGAATTGGGATTCCCAATTGAAGTTTTCTCTATGGGCTAATCGAATCACCAGCAAGCGAGCAACTGGGAAATCTCCATATGAATTGGTGTATGGACGAGCAACAGTGTTTCCTGTGCAGTTGGCTTTGCCAGTGGCACGATTCATGCAAGAAAATCAGGAGGAACCTGATGATATGGTCAGGAAAATAAATCAACTGGTGGAATTAGAGGAAACACGAGGCCAGGTGAATCAGAGATTAGCTGATTATCAGGAGAAAATGAAACATGTGTTCGATTAGCATGCAAAAGATAGGAAATTGCAAACTGGAGATCTGGTGCTCAGATGGGATGTCCGGAGGGCTGAAAAGGGAAAACATGGCAAGTTCGATCCACTGTGGTTCGGCCCATTTAAAATTGTAGAACAGGGAGGCAATAACACGTTTATATTGGAGAATTTGCAGGGTGACTTGCTGGATGCAACTGTAAACGGCCAATTCCTAAAGCCCTACTTTCAATTCCGATTCAGGCAGGGAGTGCCTGTTGTACCATATTGTATATAAGTCTTGGTTTCAGTTTCTGTTTCGATAAGGGATGTGTGCTGATGAATTGTGAAGAGAAATGCAGCGGGGCTGAACAACATAGTTCACAAAAACATGATCAAAGGGTCTGCAGGTTCTCGACACGTCCTGGGATGAACATGCCATCCCCAGCTGGAGCCGATGTTATCCATGTCAGCCCCCATTAAAATTTTTGGCCATCAGCCCCTCCTAAACCTTTAAAAATCCCTATCGTGGCCTAAGAAACCCTTTCTCTGCTTACCATTGCCCTCCTCCGTGCCCAAATTTCATAATCGAAAGCCGAAAGACTCACTTTTGAATTATTTAAATACAAGCCCCTTTAGTCCTAGCCCCCTTCAGCTAGTCTTTCACGTGACCCAATCCATCGCCCGATCCAATCATAAATCAACGGTTCATAATATTCCCGCCATGGTGGACCCCGCGCTGCGCATCGATGCCAAACCCAGCTGGTTTATTTCACACCACTTTTGCTGGGCAAGTGGTTTTTTCCAAATTGGAGTGATTCCATTGGGCGCTCGCCACGCGTCCCTGAGTACGGTGTCAAAACCGCGCCATTTCGCGCATTATCTTTCGGTCGTAGTCGCGCAACGAAATTTAAGTGAGCCGTCCGATCCGCAGACTTCCATCCAATGGCTACCAATCTCTCAAGCTACGCAGATTTTAGTCCCAATGTACAGTACTCGGGGCCCGCCATTCCGTCGCTCTCCGGTGAAGAATTAGCCGTCGATTATGTTTTTAATCGTATGGCCCAGAATGATTCAAGCATCCAGATGATTGACCGAGTCCGCCTCCACGTCGTCCCTTTTGTTTGGCTTTCCGTACGCCCACGTGTCGTTTGCGTTCGCCTCCACCATTTATATACTCTATCTGTGTGTCATGTTTCAATGTTTTCACTATGTATCTCCACCTTGTCCGTTCATCGTCGCTACATTGTTTTTTTCGTTGTCACCCTTCATTTCTCCGCCACCCTGCATCTCCCCATCGTTCCAATCAGTCCACATCACCATCCCGTGGTCACTTCCACATCCACCACCCTTGCGCCTGCTTTCTTTAACATGTTTGTGGGTTTTGCAGGTTGCAGCGAAGTGAAATGGCCATTAATTTCTGCCTCCATCACAGAAATCGAAGATGCATCTAAGGATCGGCCGACAGAGGAAAAATTCATAAAGAAGGATTCAGGGTAGTTGCTGAGGTATGATCTTCATTTAAGGGGCAATTATTGAAAGCTATCAAACCCTCCAGGGTAATTCAAAACAAAAACCAAGCAGATGAAGAAATTAATGAGACAACAAAGAAATAACAATGAAAAATCAAGGAAAGTAGTGTCTGGCATCAAAGAATTTAAATCCCAATTCAAAGCCGGAAGACAGAGGGTACAAAGCACAGAAAGCAATGCTCTCAAGCCTTTATTTCTGCCGAGTTTTCTTTAGGAAAGGACAGAATGTTCATATGAATCTATCTTTGCACCATGCCCCTAAAGAGAGTTTCTACCCAAGGCATTTATTTTTGCAAGCAGGCTATCAAGTACAGATAATATTACCTAGTCATTCAATAGTATGGGCGCGAATGTTTCCGCCATTTTGTTTTAATGAGATAATTAAATGAGCATCACCTACCTCATTTTCAAGGGTTTTCTGTTTCTTCTATAAAAGCCAAGGAAAAAGACATTGTAAGGGTTCCAGAATTGTATCAGAAAATGGTGCAGCGAAAGGCATCTTTGTATACATTTTGTTAAAGCTTTTGTATGAAGGCTCAGAGCCCGTAGGGTCTTAGTGAGGAGGAATGCTATCTGTAATGAGGATTCTGGTCTTTGGTATTTCACAGTATGTAATCTTCTCTTATGTGATTAATACAATATTTCATTTCATATATCTTCTTGTATCATGTACTGGAATGCGAGTGGCTCACTGATTTTAGGTAAGGATTCATCCTAGTTGATGCCCATACCTGGATTAGTCAAGCACTTTAAATATGGATCAGGCATGATATACTGTTCCATGTTCATTTCATCCATCTTTCTACTATATTAGTTGCTTTGGGAGGGTGCTTTTAAAACACCATAGTCATGTATGGATTCTTAGAATGATAAGCCCATATATGGTTCTGTTGTGTATCTGGGTATCAGACCAAAGTTAACTAATATCTTCCTATGTTTCTTTCCTTGCATACACTTTCTGATACTTAATTTCTATGGCATATTACTTGAATCGGCCCTCTTTACATTAAATTGTCTCTTAACTGTCTGATGCTTTTGTGCCGGAGTCTTGCATCTTGTTCCCGCAACATTACTTTCCTTGTGGCAGTTTCTGTGAATTCTGGTCCCATTTAATTTCATTTCCTTGTTTTACAAGAGATAGCAAGAGAGCCTTTTGGATTGACACCCAAGTTATATTATGTGCTCCTTGCTATGATAAGATGTCCTAGGCACTGGTCTATGGCAACTCTAGGCTATCTCTAGGAGGGACACAATTGTTGACAACAAGCTTATTGAGTTAGACTATAAATTTAAAAATCTCATAATTTTTAATTTCAAAGAAAAGAATGAATATTAAACTTAACAAAAAGAAAATGAATGAGCTTATAGAGTTAGACCATGAATTTAAGAATTTCATAATTTTTAATTTCAAAGAAAAGAAAGATAAAGATAAACTAACATTGGCCAAATAAGATTGTAAAATAAAACAACTCATAAGAAAAACTATTATTAGCCATAAAAACTAAAAAAATAAAATAAATAAGAGTTTTAGACACTTGGGAGCTTCTCTTGGAAGAGCTATGACTTTCCATGAAAGACATGGCCTATGCTAAGTTGGATTCTGAGTAAAATTAAAATTATATTGCATGTTTGTTGAAATTTATGAGCTTGAAGAATATGAAGTCTGATGCAGGGGCATTAGGCAAAGAGAAAAATACTTTGTATTTTATTAAACTTAGTTTTTAGTGGAGTTGGATTTTATGAATAATTTGAGTGGGTTTTAAATATTTTTAATTAAATATTGTAAATAATTCTCAAATGTTTGAGAACATGAGAGAGTTAATCAAGTTGAGGATGTAAAGGGATTGAGAGATTTTGTATTCTTAATTTAGAGATCGGTTTCATTAATTATGGGTGAAAGAGGATCTTTAGAGATTCAAGAGTGATTTTAGAATTTTGTTGAGAAGTTGAAGGGATTGAACTTGAATTAGATTATTCTAAATTGTATATATTATCAAGCCTTAAAGGCATTGAAAATCATAGGGAGAGAGGTAGGAGATAAGAATTAGAAGAGGACAAACAGATTTTTTGTCAAGCCTCCGAGCAATTGTAAAACAAGGCCAATGATTGAAAATCAGGCCAAGAACAAGATTTCTGTAAGTAATTTCATTTGTTTATATGAAAATATGTTTTCATAATTATATGTTGATTGGTTGAGAAATTGTATACTTAATCTCTGAAATTGGAGTTTGAAGTGAGATTATGCATATAGTTGGGGAAATTGATATGTCAATTTCGTGAATTGGAAACTAGAAAGGTTGCATACAATTCTGTGTAAATATATGAATATATTGGTGTATCGATCATTTGAAAGATCGATTGAGTCTGAATTTTAAATTCAATGTTTGTATCTGTTATATCGATTTGGATACGATGATAAGGATATCTTTAGAGAAATCGATACCATTATGGTATTGAATAAATCAATTACAAGGATGAATGCCGTGGGAGTTTCTAATTGAAACCACGAGGGGAAATGATGAAGTCAAATTCAGTGTTGAAGAATTTGTGTTGAGTAAATATCTGGGTGAATTAAAATCGAACCTGGTCTTTCAGAATGGAGCGTTAGTTGCAAGTGGGATTGCAGCGTTGGAAAAGGAACAATGTTTTGTAAAGATGTCACGATGGCATAATGATGGCGCAGTACAATGTGAGCATAATTAAATTGCAGTGAGAACATCTGATGAAGTCTGGGTTTTGAAGATACGGTTGGATATTTCACTGTATTGAGCATTCGAAAGGAAGCATTACACCTTGTTGTGTAATATAATACTGTGAGATCTGAGATTGAACATTGACGGAATCCTGAGTCTGTTCACAGGCTTGAATCAAATGATGTGTTGGAGCATTTGAATACAAAATTACATTGGGTCTGTTAAATCGGCCAAGCAGTGGCACAACTATGACCTGTTTGAATGGAACAGAGTGAAAACACAGGCTAGAAACAAAGGGCAGCGTTTGTTTTAAAAACCGTCTGGTTTGATCGAATTATAGAAGCGGAAGTGAGAACGTAGAGAGCTTAATCTCTGTTGAATTGAAAATACAATGGAAGGATGGAACCTGATAGGCGTTAGTGGAACCATGAGATAAAGGGTCGAAACTGTGAGTTGATGAACAGTGAGAGCGGTTTCGAAAGTTTAACCAGCAGTCTCGTGCAACAAAAAGAATGGTAAGTGGTATCTTCAAAGGGAACGCGATATCGGTCCTTGATCGACACGTAAGGTGGAGGTGGTTTCCAAAAACCACGAGTTTCGCGTGAATATTATGTGTTAAAGCTCAGGAGCTAAATGAACGCGATGTTCGTTGGATGTCCCAAGCTTGTGATCGGATAATTGGTGCATAGTGAAGTTGCTAGGTGGTTTAATGGCAAGGTAAGTTAATAGTATTGTGGGCCAAACAAAAAATATTTCACTTTAATAGAAGTATTGTGACCTTCGATGGTAAACGCGGCAGTCAAATATTTGTTATAATATTGAATTGAAGACATTATGTTTGATGGGGAATAATAAAACCGTGAGCTCATATTTGAAAATTGTTATGCTTTAGACCATTATAATATGGAGTTTGTATAAAGCTCAATGTTGATTCGAATCTCATAGGATGGGCGAAGAACTTTTAATTAAGTGTAAATTTTCATATGGGTTGGATATAAGGTGAGTTGACAAGCCATGGAGTTTTTTTTTTTTAATTGGGTTTTTATCCAATTTTGGGTCTAATGCAAATTAGAAAAAAACAAGCTTCCGCATTATTATTATTGTGAGTTTTCCCAGATGAGGAATTTTATTGGAGCATAATTGTGAAATGCATTTTTATATGCATCTGTGAGTAAGCATGTGGGTTTCGCGTGGTTTGCCCACTATCAAAGTCCATGGCATAAAAGAATTTGTTTCATAGTTACTATGGAAAAATAGATCTTATTGCAAAGGGATTTGAGACATAACTTGTCATAAAAGAGAATATTTTTATTCACTTCACAAGAAATGCCCTTCAATAAATACATGTGGATGGAGATTTCATATTTTTTTTGTAAATTAAATTTCAAATTAAACTTTAAAACATAATAACATAACAAAATTTACTTTCCCTTTGTCTACCACTAAGGAAATCAGATCATTGGTCAAACCATAATAGTTTTATCATTCATATCAAAAGTATAACAATTCAACAGTTCTTGAATAAGAAAACTTAACAAAGTGTTTAGACACCAAAGTTGAGCAACTAGACAAAAAGAAAATTGATTGGAAATAAAGAGAAAACCAGGCCAAACATAACATGTCATTTAGATTTTGATGGGTTAGAGTGATCAAGGCTCAGTCTTTTAGCTCAACAATTAAAGTGCTCAGAATTGAATGAAACAAGAACTACAACAACCGTTCCATTACAAGGAATCCAATGCAACTCATTTCATTAAAAACCGAGTTCGGATGAGGAAGTTATGGTTTGCTGATCGTCGTTCAAAACATGCAAATTTTTATAAAAAAGATTGCATAACAAGTACAAGCTGGCAGCCCAGTTAGCATTCAAGGAATCTTCTTTAGTTTTTGTCCAATAGGATTGTGACAAGTGAAGATGAAAATGTCGAATGCCCTCTTAAAGTTGAATTTGGATTTATGATTCTATGTGCTGCAAATTATTTTTTTTGTTATTATTAAGATTTGATTGATATATATATATATATATATTTATAATATACTGTATGGTTTTATTATCATATGTTATATTACAATATTATATATATTAATATTTAAATATCGGTTTGAAATCTTAATTAACATTATTAATTTTGCATATATACATTATATTAAACCCAAATCAACGTTGTTATTATTAAGATTTGATTGATATATATATATTTTTATAATACACTGTATGGTTTTATTATCATATGTTATATTACAATATTATATTTAAAGTTCGAGCAACGTATTAATCAATGGCTTTTATAAACTATAGTCCTAAAGCATATATATATCGAATGTCGTATGGAATTTATTATGCTATAGTTTTATAAGCCATAATCTAAAGAATTTTGCAAAGTTCGTGTGGATCCGTTGGTTTATATTTAGTGCAAAAGACTTACGAGGGCCAAGGTAGGGACTCAACCCCATGACCTCCCCCTCTCCATAAGGCGTTTTTACCATTGGGCCATGGGCTCAATTCATTGGAAAACATTGCTTTGATTTTGTATTTGAACCCGTATTGTTTCTTCGATAGTGGAAGGAGGGGGCCAGCCTTCCTCCACATGACCACACCGATATGACCATGCTCTAACCATTAACCGCGATTAACGCACCCTTATCCACTAGTTAAACGTGCTTAAAAAAATAATTAATCTCCTACTAATTAGTGGCGCTTTTAGCGGATTTCTATTTTTGGCAGATTCCACCGAATTTGTTGGAGCTCTCTGGAGTTTTTCTAGATTTGGAGGAGAAATTGGGGGAAAGTTTGTTTTGTCCATAACTGAGTCAATTTTCAACCAAATTGAGCTCAGAAAGAGTCATTCTTAGCTAATTGGCATGCTATGAACACATTAGAACGTGTTGCAGAGGCATAGAAGCTCATCTACAGAGGTTTTTTTTTGCCTTGAATAATTTTGAAGCCTAAGGCCGCCAGGAGGGAAGGCCATGCCTAGAGCATTTGGTAACCAAATTGAGTAAATAAATAGTCATTTCTGATAAATTTAGAAATTTTTAACTCATTGTAATAGGTTCTAAGAACATTTGATGCATATAAATAGCAATTAAAGCACATTTGAGCTAATACAGATGCCTAAGTTATGAAGCTAGACCAAGGAGATGTAGCCTAGGAGGGGTGAACTCCTTCATCAAAAATATGTTTTAATGGATCAATTGTTATGGTTTGTTGTTATTTATGTTTTTTTTGTTCATCCATTTAACTTCATGCTTTATGTTTTCAAATTCACTCATAAAACTCATTTTTAATTACCTCTTTGACACATATAAGTAACAAGGGAACCTGTACATCAAGCATAAGATCAGTAAATAAGTTTTATATCTGAAAATTAAATTAGCACAAAAAAAATAACATTCAAATTCAGATCAAGTTGGTATCAGAGCACAAGGGTGCTAAGGTTATTTTCTTGATAGTTGCTTGAAGATTTGTGCAAGTTTAATGGTTGCAAATTTGTGATGCTGACAAGGTTAAAGTTGCAGAAAGGTGAAGGGAAGTTGTTGGTTGCAAGTCCTAATATTAGGACCAAAATAAGGAGATTTGAAATAGCATCATCTTCACCCAAAATTCCACTCATAGTTTCACTTAAAGAACCTCAAGTGTTTTCTTGAGAAGCTGAGATTGAAGAGGTGAAATTTGTACAAGAAGTCAAGTTGATTGAAGAGGTACATGCCTCAAAAGTTGAGCTTGAATCCATAGCCATCATGTAAGGTGTTAGAGAGACTCAAGAACATTTAGAAGATGAATATGTCAAGAGAGACTTGAAAGACATAAAGAGAATGGTTAAAGTTATGTTTGATGTATTTACTGCTGGGACGTCAGGAGAAGATTCTAAGCCTCCATATGGAGAAGGAAATTTAGATGGTAAGAAGGATGAAGAGAGGAGTTCAAAGGGAAGTGGAGGAAAGCCACCTCCATCTCCACCATCTTCATCATCCTCATCATCTCCATCAGCATCATCTTCCACTTCCACCACAAAGACCACTCACTCTCACTCAAAAGCCACAAAAGGAAAAAATCCATTACTCAAATTGAACATTAAGTTTGAACTACCCATGTACAATGGCGAGGTAAATGCAGAGATACTTGAAAATTGAATACATCAATTGGAGGTGTATTACAAAATTAAGAACCTTCATGAGGACAACAAAAAGATCCAGTTGGCTTCATTAAGGCTAGAAGGAGCAGCACTAGTTTAGTGGGAAGGAAAGACTCAAGAGGAAATGTGAATCCATGGTAAGATATCCATTTCTTGGGTTGAGTCTATTTCTTCCATTAAAAGAAATTTTTATCCATTAGCCTATATGCAAAAATATATTATGAGTTAGAAAAATTTTAAGCAACTCAAGGGTCAAACAATTCAAGAATATACCTAGGAGTTTATGAAAAGAGCTTTGTTGTTAGGAATAAGTTTGAATTCCCAAGATACACTCGATCCTAACGAATGAGTGGTGACAACCGGTGCTAATGCATCCACGCAGAAAGTAGGTCTAGTTGGGACAGACGTAACAAAAGGCTTCAACGAGACAAGTGTCGTTGGTGACATCCCTAATGATGGAAGGAACGGCCCCCTCGACGGAGTTGATGTTTCCATGGAGGCAATACCAGCCATAATCTGACCCAAAGACCTATATCTGGTTGGAAGTGACACCTATGGTGAAGATTGAGTAGACGTTTGAGGGATGTCTTTTGGAAAAAGTACTGCCAATAGGACTAGACGATTCTAGGTCTGAATCCACCGTGAGATCTTGTAAAAGACTACGGGGACTAGGAGGTATGATAACAGCCAAAAATGGTGATCCCGATGTAAGAGGGGGAAAATGTTCCCCGACCCCAAACCCAAACCAAGCATTTGAAAGAGGCCAAGTGAAATCAACTCGTTCTCCAAAGGGGAACTTTGACGAGATAATAGGTTTTGGAAGCTCGAAAGACCTAGAGGTTTGAGAAGTTTCAGATGAATCGTCCGAGAAAGGACTACCAGTAGATGAAACCGATGGTTTTTCCATTGTGACTGTAGCACACCAGAAAAGGAAAAAGATCGAAAAATGAAGACTCTTGGACAAAAACAAGGCAAACAAAGATAGGCCAAACGATCAAAATTTAATGGGCATGTAATCGTAGGTAGTTTATTTTACCACATTGAAACCAAAAATCTGTTGTTTCATGTTTTAAGAGTCAAGAGATAGAAAAATATGAATCTAGTCACTTTCAGTTTTAAGCAAGCGAGAAAGGACAATTGCTCGATGATATTTTCAAATTTATGGAGTCAGTAGAGATCGAAAATGACTTCTCAGGTAGTCTAGGTAAAAGGGTGTATCGGGTTCCCATGAACTGCCATATACACCTTGGTAATCAAATGAAAGAAGAGTTGACCAAGGACTTGATGTACGTGCAGGTAGCCTCCCCGAATGTTGTGTTCGGTGTATCACGATTATAAGGTGGCAGACTTGGCTTCCTACGGATAAAAGGATTTTAACCTAGAGGGGTATCTCTTTATATACTCGATGGTACGGGGAGCGCAAGTCTGTACTAGTGGTGTCTGAAGCCAGATGGCGAGCGACATCTGCTAGGTTTAAATACGCCAGAACACGTCTCTATCTTAGACCACTAGATGTTTCATTAGGTTTCAATGTTGCCTTAGGTTAATTGAGTAAATTTTAAGTTGATCTTGTATTTATGTTTCAATTCCAAGGTCCTACCGAATGTTGGATCTCAAAAATCCCTAAATGCAAGCTACATTCCAAAAGATACCATTTCGTTCGATGAAAAGATATCTACGAGAAAGTTAGGAGTTTTCAAGCGATAGAAAATAATAAGAACAAGCAGAAGCATCCACTACAGTATCTGATGCAAGCTAATGAAAATGATAAATCTTTCCTATAATTTTCCAATGCTAGATATGCGAAAGAATTTCAATTTCACAATGCAAACAAGAATGCAAGCATATTTTTTTTTTAAATTTTTCAATGTAATAGAGCAAACAATGCACTAAATGACATGAAAAACAAACCAAAACACTAGTTCGAGAATGTTAATGTGAGAGTTGAAGCGAAATAATTTCATTCAACCCAAAACAAACATAACAAAACTCAAACCAACATTGCAATCTCTCAAATTGAAGAAAGATTTCCAAACAGACCCATGCAAGTAGTGCGATCTATGCTTGGAATGACAAGAAGAAAAATTGAATGAAAGAGGCAAGAATCATTCAACCAATGCAATCACTCAAACGGATCAAGGGAGCTGAATGTAATCAAACAAGGAATGAAGTTGACTACGAAACAAAAGACTCGAACTCCTACAGGAGGGTCAACATACCAAAGCACTTAAAAACCCTAAGGCTATGATTCTGATAGGAAACGAACAAACAATTGTAGGAAGGAAGCTGATCACAATAAAAAACAATCCCAAAGCACTCAAGACATATCAAAAAATCACCCAGAAGCACAAGCACTAACCAAAAATCTTCAAAACTAACCAAACCCTAAAACCTACAGAGGTCGGTGTAGCTGTTTGGCTGTCATCAACGCCAAATAGGGGATGGTGTGGGCGCAACACTAGCAACTAGCGCCAATCAGCGCAACTGCCTCCAAGTCAGTTTACTTAGGCAAAAGGGAAAATTTTGAAAGACAGAGGTCAGATCTGATCCTCTAGGGCTGAACAAGGGTCTTACACTTAGTAGAATAATAAAAAAAGGTAAAATAAGCAAGCAAAGACCAAAACAAAGACCCAATGGATGAAAGAAAAACTCGCACTGATCCCCAGTGGAGTCGCCAATTTGTTGGTGGGGTAAATCCCCTCTGCAAACAGAGGTGAACCCACTAGCCCTAGGGTGGGTCTAGCCACAAAAGAAACAAGTTATAATATTGATTCCTAGTTAACGAATGGAAAAATATTCGATAGATGACTTACCAGAGGTCCTATGCTGTCGTTATCGTCGAAAAGAGTGGCTGTTTGTTGCTCTTGGTTTGACAGATCATAGTCCGCTTTCTTTCACACTCGGACACCTGCACGCACACAAGAAGCAACGAAAATATACAACATACTAATTCACATTCATAACTATTAGTCAGTTGAAGAGGACTAAATCAATCACATTAAATAATCAACATAACACAATGATGGAACCAACACCATAGTCAAGTATATTGATAAATGAAAGGAAGAGTACAACCAAGCTTTGATGTTGTGGTCTCCTCCAACAGAGTTCAAGTGGAGCGCGTCTCACAAAGGCTCGTCGGTAATTCGGACGTGACTCTCTCTACGGAGTTCTCCTTGGTTCTACCTTCTCAATAGAAATTACTCAGCTATAGTATTCTTCTCCAAGTTCAACTAGCTTTCATAAAGGGAGAAGGCCTGTTTTTATAGAGGGAGAGGGAGAGGTTAGGATCCCTATAATTATGGAAGGGAGACCTATCTTCAAGGAGTGTTCCATGGGAGGTGGAAACCACTGCCTAAAGAGGGAGATCCATGGCTGATCAACTTAACCACTTCCTATGACTCATCCCTGAAGTGGTTAGAAGGAAACTTCCGCCTCTAATTTTTAAAAAACATTCCTAAAATAGCTTGGAACAGGCACTGCACTGAGACATAGCGCCAAGTGGCACGGGCTCTAGCGCAAATATTCCACATTGGCGTGAGGGGTGAATTGGCAACTGTTGAGGTATAAAAGGTGTCTTTTTAACTCCTATTTATCCTACATTAATTATCAATCCAGGTACGAATTTTTATCTCAAGAGTGTACTCTGTCTGAAGCGACAATTTAATAGTGTTTCAAATACAAGAGTAAACGAATGCTTGAAAATGAAATCTAATTGCAATAACATGAAACTTAATGCTCTAAAATCCAATCGCTCACTCAACAATCATCAGTCAAGGATGCGGTAGTAATAACTGTTTCCTCTGTCAACTGATGTAAATGAAATCAAGCGTAAACAAGATCCTCAATCTGAGAACTTATACAGTAATCGCAAATGTCCTTTACAGTTGATGATCTTAAACTCCACAATAAATCAACTAATTGGAAATTGTAACTGAGTTAAATTAATAATGTTGCTAATGGAAATAGAATAAACACGCTCTCTGCAATAAAATTCTAAAGCAAACCAAATACTTACAGGAAAGGAATAAACAATAAAGCTAGTTATCAAAAATGAACAACAAAGCTATTTAATGGAAATGAACAACAAATTTTGAAAAATGAAGCTTTATATCTGAGAAGCATAACAATACAAGTTACAAAGAAATAAACAATCTTGTTATGTTGGAAAGGAATAGCAACGCAATTCACTGACAACTGATGCAACAAACCGATTTCATAAAACATAGAAACAGTACGCTATAAAACATGGAAATTGTGAAGCAATGCGACTAAAGGAAATGAGAACTAAAGCAAACCATCACATGACTGGAATTGGAAAGTAATGGTACAGATAGCAAGTGGATCCACCAGGGCCGGGCCCTTAGCCACTAATGAAGCACCGCCAAAATACTCCAATATCAAATAATGGAACGACAACCGGATTATATATTAATCATATGTAATAGAGTTTACAAGCAATCACACTTTGTTTTAACCAGCGAGAGTTGATGAGCAATCTTGAAAATACAACAGGAAATCTAAATAATCATAATACATCCCTGATTTTCTATAAGCGTTGTCCTTTTATAACAGCCATCGGACAAAACAAGAAATATATATAAGCTTTGAGCAACGATCCCTCAGGATCGATAGATCTTGAGGGATTTGATCTATCTTCTATCGTCAGTTATCGTTTTATCTTCTTGCGCTGATGCTGCGCTGTTCCTTTCTTTTCTTTGACTGTGTGCTCCAATCTCAACCTTCTTGTCTGGATATGGCCTTTTGTTGAAGGGACAACAATTATTTCTGCTTTGTCTTTTTATCCCGAATGGTGGCTTCCCACTTCATCTATTTCCTACATATAAGAAAAGATAATCTTTAATCAATTTGCAACAATCACTAATCTCCTTAATTCTATTATAATTATTCAATATATTACCATTCTAGAATATAAAGGAGTTATGATTAAAGGAAAAAGATAAATAAATACGTGACAAATTCATACCTTTTCCAATGCTCAACACACCCCCCTGCTTACCCTTTTTCATGTCCTCATGAAAACCATAGTTTACATGTAAAGTAGTTAGAGAATAGGCTGGAGAGGGTTTTTCATATTAGAGAATAGGCTGCCCTTCAGGTAATTCATATTTTTCCTTATAGTCTGCTGCAGGATACCAGATAATAAGGCTTCAAAATCTACAACCTAACCAATACGAGCCTTCCCTCAAGATGAGGTTACTATAGATAACCATGCAGTCGGTAACTAACTCAAAATTTTTATAGTTGAATGGCTCTCTGTCTTGAATATTTCGAGTGGAAATATTCCATCAGAGTTTAGCTGCTACTACGACCTGGTCTCTGATGGACAGAAAATATTCTACCCCATCTAGGACGATTGCTTTGTGGATGAGTCCCAATTTCTGGATCACACCCTCCTTTGTCATTAAGCTTTTCTGCCTAGCCCATAATTGTAATGGGTGTCTCGGTTCACCCCTAACCCAAAGGTCTAACCCATTTTCTTGTCTCTGAAAAGTGTTATAGGCCTTGAGCCATTTTAACTAGTTAATAGCAAATGAAATGAATGCTTGATATTGGACATCACCCACAAAAGGACTGGGATTTATCTCAGTTTCCTCTTCCAATATAAAATTGTGCAAATAAAATTCATAGAGTAGGTGCTGAACTTTTACTTCATAGAGTTTGTAGGAATTTATAAGGTCATCTGCAGTTTTTAATTCTATAGGTTTTCCTACCTTAATAGCTTTAATTTTTAACTGCAAATATCTTTCTAACAAAAACAAAGCATAATTTTTGGCAGGGGACCTACATGCTAGAACATCTGTATATAGAGAACAGAGAGTATCCATTTGATTCCTGACTATTTGTAGTCTATTCCTTACCTCTTCAACTTTTTCTTTTTCCTTCTGACATTTATCGAAGGCTTCTGCCTCTGATGCATTGATGTCCCTTAATTGCTACTATAACTCTTGGTATTTCTTCCTGGGAACAGTCTTTTCTTCGAGCTTTTCTCTAGCCCGCTAAGCCTGTGCCAGATCCTCTCGGAGTTTTGCTATACTAGGGTCATTGTTTATCAAAACATTTTTGGGTTGAATATCTACTTGGGTTTTCTTATTAAAATATTGAGTTCCTACAGTCCGTGTCTCTTTATTGCAAAATGTTTGGTTGGCCATATTGCTAGAGGACAGTGCCTCGGTATGAACATCTTTATTACAGACTTGTACATTTTTAGTTTGGGCAACTACGTCTGTAACAACTGCCTGCTGTTCCTTGCTATCTTGAATGAATATGGGCTCGGTTTGAGTCTCCATGGCCCTTGTATTATGGGGTTCCGTTTGGATGGATGCATCCCCCGTTTTCGAGGTTCTTTTAGATATTTTCCCCCTTTTCAGAAGCCTTATCTTATGTCTGAGTTTTTTTACTAATTTTAGTAGCTTTTGCTGTTCCTTTCGCATCCACTTAATTTCATTTGTCTTCTTCTTATTTTTCTTGGGAGGAACAAATGTTTCCTTTTCTGGACTTGGCTACTCAGCTGGGTTCTATTCTTCAGGGACTGTGCCCTTGTCCTGGCTTGTTTCCACATTCTCTATTTGGAACACTTCTTTAGTGCTCTCGTTATCCTCACTAGGTTCCTTAAGGGAGGAAACCCTAGTTTGATCTGCTATTTCCTAAGGGGCTTCTTCTTCTACCTGCTCCTCGTCATGCATTTCCTCAGATGTATCCTTGCTATGGACAGTATGTTCCTGTGATTGCTCTGCCTCAATATTGAGGTTGAGCAGACTCAGGGGTTGCATATACTCACACATATTGGGAAAAATTTGGGCCAATTCATCCTCTTGCAATGGACTCTGTGGTGGAGTTGCGCTGGAGGTTACGGTAGGTTCTGCTTCCTCTCTTTCTTCTTCACTAGTTTGGTTAGTTTCTTCCTCTTCTTGAATTTCTCCTCCTTCCAGTTGCGGGGGTTTCTCATCTCCAGAACTAGGTAATTCTAAGGGTTAGCTGCTACTACTCTGGAGGTTTCCCAACATTCCCCTGCTTCTTCTTAATCTGGAGGACTGTCTGCATTTTAGAGGTCTATTTGCTGTGTTGGTGATTCTTTTTCATTTCGGGGTAGGTAAGGTTGTTCCCCCATCTATCGAAAATAACAATTCTTCCCAACTAGTCTACTGCTGAGCAAGACTGTAACTAACTATTAATCGAATTAAACAATGGTGGCTTACTACCATCCTTGTATGACGGGATTTCCTTATGCTCCAAGAAGCGTCACGCAGTAAAAAATTTAAATATGCAGGCAAATTCATAGCACATTTCTATTTTAGTACTGCTAATAATTTGAGGTGGTGTGGTCTTGCCACATCCTTTCTTCCATTGCATGTAATGTAGATTTGCGCTACTCTAGCCAGTTCTTCCCATGGTTCCCCTAGAGTTTCCAGCTGGACCCATTTTCCTTTGACAGTCAGGGTTTGTCCTTTGTCCCGAAAGATGTTCATGGCCTCTTGAAGTCTCAAATTTTTATGGGTCCATATGGGTCCAACTGTTGGTAGACCGGACACCTTAGCAATTACTGCATCTGTCACTATTATTTTCCTTCCTCTTACCATGGAATGGTCTTCCTGCAAGTTTTGCAAAAATTCGATGGCCACAGTTTCATGGGGCTACTACAGTCGTGTAAGGTAGTTAATCCACCCTGCTCTCTCCAAAATTTCTCGTGCAGTGTCAGAAACTGTTAGTACTTGAGGTTCAATACGTACTTCTCACCCTCCCATTTCATCTACGCCCTGCACACTATTAATGTTTCACAATAATACACCAAAACGACAATGGAAAAACACCCAGTGCATATCAGAAAATGCCGTTAAACTTGCTATTTCTGGAATTTGATGAAAATAGGGAATTGACCCGTATGCAGGCGTATTTTTAAAGTCACTCGCGCCCCCCTGAAATATGATAGGTTGCCCTCGACCAAAAAATGGAGGATCAACGTACTGGACAACAGTCATACATATTCATGACATGATAAAAAATTATCGAATTACTGAAATTAAGGCATATTATGAAATCGTGAATAGATATGGAAATGCTATGTAATGATTCACAAATAGGGAAAAGGACAACTAACATAAATAAAAGTTCTTATGCAGTCATTATCGACTTAAACCATTATGACTAATTTATAAACAATATTTCATGTATAAGAGGTTCAAAAAAGGGGTTTAGGAGCATAATATCATTTGAAATTAAGATAAATATATAAGAAAATGGTTTATAATTGCTATTGATTTGTGAAAAATATGATTCCAATACCATCAGTAGAGCTCTGTTTCCCACAGGTGTCTATAACCTTGACAAAGTTGCTTTTTCACCCTTGGAACCATAATCCTTTATATATGCCTAGGAAAGTTCTTTGTGATGTCATGATGGAGGCCATTGTGCTGGCTTGGGAAATATATGAATCACAATGCCATTCACCAGGAAGGAGTGAAAGGTGGGCATGCTGGCTCATGATGAGACCTCATGTTCCAAGGACTTTTTATTTTTCTGAGTTGCCCTTTGGATCATATCCTTGGTGTGGTGGCCATAATGGGAATGCCACTTCACTGCTTCCTTATGATCATGGTAGGCTGGCTCTTGATGAGACCCCCTATCCTCCATCTGACATATCGTAGAATTGTTAGTAATCATATAGATATATTTTTTCTTTTCTTTTTCTTTTATATAGCACTTTCCTATTTATGTATAAAGGATGGCTCAACACTCCTTAAGAGTAGGGATGGTGGAAGAAGTCTGAACATATCAATAGAAGAAAATATCCCCTTATTCGTATTTAATAATAAAATTCAAAGAGAATTATGAGGATTAGGGAAGAACCAACATGATAAAAATAATCAGTCAAATTAGTTTTAGTGAAAATAAAGACAACAAAGTGATATAAATAGTTGTGTATTTTCCTTTTTTTCTTATCAATACACAACAATTTCTTTAAAGATTTCAATTTCTCCTTGATATGTTGATTCTAGTAACCTCTAATTTTTGTGTCCTTGCATAAATTTGTATATTTTCCTTAAAAGGATCATGAATAATTCACAAAAATTCTCAAAATGTTGTTCTAAAAAAAAAGAAAAAAGCACTCAAAAAGTGATGTTCCTTAGAGGGAACAGCTATTGTTCCTTAAGAGGAACAGCAAAAAGAACATCTGCATGCAAGACTACGGTTCCTTTAAGAGGAACAACATTTGTTCCTTAAGTGAAACAACAGCTAAAAAGAATAAGAAATGTTGATCCTTTGGTGGAACAGCTTAAAAAACATTCCAAATCAAAATTGTTGTTCTTTAGAAGGAACAACAGAAAGTGAAAAATAATGGCAAAGGGGCTATTCCTTTTAAAGGAAACAACAAAGACAATCGGCAGAAATGCTGCTCCTTTTAAAAGGAACAGAAAAAACAATCGGCAGAAATGTTGTTCCTTTTAAAAGGAACAACAAAAACAATTGGTGGAAATGTTGTTCCTTTTTAAAAGAAATAGCAAAAACAATCAGTGGAAATGTTGTTCCTTTTTAAAAGGAACAACAAAAAAAATCGGCAGAAATGCTGTTCCTTTTAAAAAGGAACAACAAAAATAATCAGCGGAAATACTGTTCCTTTTAAAAGGAACAACAAAAACAATCGGCGGAATGTTGTTCCTTTTAAAAAGGAACAACAAAAAGATGAACACGCAGACGTGCTGTTCCTTAAGAGGAACAACAACTGTTCCTTAAGAGGAGCAACATGAAAAATAAAGGCACACAAGATTGTTGTTCCTTGTTAAGAGGAACGGTTGTTCTTCCTTAAGAGGAACAATAACTGTTCCTTAAGAAGAACAACACGAAAAATAAAATCTGTACAAAAAACAGTTCATACAAGAAAAATTAAAAGAAAAGCTTATGTAAAAATTTTAGAAATAAAGGAATTGTTCAGTGAATGAATGCTGAGGAGGAGTTATCTTCCTCAAAAAGAATCTGCATAGTATAATCTCCCCATAATTGCTGGTAAAAGGATTCCCAATTAAGCATTTTATGGTAAAGTCGTACTCGATGACCATTTTCTTTGAAATAATGTCCATATCCATTAATGGTAGTTAACGTAATGGTGCCATTGTCATGCACTTTCTGTATCTCATAAGGTTCAAGCCATTGTGTCTGGATTTTTCCGGGGAAATCCTGAAACCTGGAGTCATATAGGAGTTCCAAATCTCCTTCGTGGAATATTTTCTTTTTAATGAGGGCATCATGTCATTTTGATCTCTGTTGTTGAATTAATGCAGTGTGCTACAGGGCGGAGAGCCTAATTTCATCTAACTCGTTGATTTGCTGTAATATGCTGACCTGGGCTTCATTTAAATTCAAACCCACCTCATGGGATGTTCTTAATGTTTGAATTTCAAATTCTATTGGAAAGATGGGTTCTTTTCCAAATACTAATTGATATGGTGAATACCCAGTGGTATTTCTCCATGCTGTTTAGTATGCCCACAAGGCTTCTGGCCATATTGAAGCCCAGTCACGTCTGTGTGATGCAACTGTTTTTGTAAGTATTGCTTCTATCACCTTATTCATGCTCTCTACTTGGCCATTTGCCTGTGGGTGGTATAGGGTTGTAATTTTTTGCTGAATGTGGTAATTTTTTAATCTTGAAACGATTTTATTACCTACAATTTATGGTCCTCCATCTGTAATTATGTCTCTTGGGAGGCCATATCACAAAAATATTTGGAAAAGGAACTATATTACAAATTCCTCTGTAGCTCTTGGAAGTGCCTCTGCTTCAACCCATCACTAGAAAATTTGGCAGAAATTCCGACGGCCAATTCGTCGCTATTCTGACACATAGTCATCGCAAGAGCGACAGTTCGAGGGCGGACAAAACGTGGTTTGTCATGCCGTCGCAGTTCCGACGCACGTAAAAAGTGTCGCACTATCGACACTTCTTCCGTCGCTTCCAAACAAGCGTCACTCTTCCGACGTCTCACAAACTGTCGCGCCTCCAACGTTTGTAAACTGTCGCACTTCCGATGAAATGTGGTTCGACGTTTTGGACGTCGCTCTTCCGACGTTTGTAAACAGTCGCAATTCCGACGCAACGTGGTCCAACATTTGGACGTCTCTCTTCCGACGTTTGTAAGATGTCGCAATTCTGACGAAATGTGGTCCGACATTTGGAACGTCGTTCTTCCGACATTTGTAAGCTGTCGTAATTCCGAAGAAATGTCGTCTGACGTTTTTATACTGTCTCTCTTCTGACGTTTCTGGGTTGTCACAGTTCCGACGTCTACAAGGCATTAGTAGACCGACGGAGGGTTCAATTTAAAAAAAAAAAATTGAACTTTAAAAGACGAGAAACACTGTTTTGAATATATTATATGAAGTAAAACAGTCCATGAAGTCATTACATTTTCACATCTGAAGATTGGAACCCAAATATCCATCCAGAAAAGTGGAAGTCCCACCCCAGACAATGATAGAAAAATACCCCATGTCACATACAGGGACATGATATAAAACCCAGTAACGGTCCACATGGAGATTATCGACAATCTGAGAAAGCATCCAAATATGCCGAGGCATCTATAAGAAAGTGAAATAGCAGTATGTAGAATAGTAAAGCAATAGATAGAGTACCAACATCCATTGTTCCAAATACAAATTAAAGTACCCAAAATCCTTGAACAGAGAAAAACGCTAATCATGTGAGGAGTGTGATATGTCCAAAATATAAAAAGACCATCAGACCATATCAATAAACCAGCAACATAGACCGGCATCGCTAGTTTTGAAGGCAGAGTGATAAACATTAATCATTTTTTTTTTCACAAGAGAAAAAACGTTGTTTTGAATATATTATATGAAGTAAAACAGTCCATGATTACATTTTCACATCTGAAGATTGGAACCCAAATATCCATCCAGAAAAGTGGAAGTCCCACCCTAGACAGTGATAGAAAAATACCCCATGTCACATACAGGGACTTGATATAAAACCCAGTAACGGTCCACATGGAGATTATCGACAATCTGAGAAAGCATCCAAATATGCCCGAGGCATCTATAAGAAAGTGAAATAGCAGTATGTAGACTAGTAAAGCAACATATAGAGTACCGACATCCATTGTTCCAAATACAAATTAAAGTACCCAAAATCCTTGAACAGAGAAAAACGCTAATCATTTGAGGAGTGTGATATGTCCAAAATATAAAAAGACCATCAGACCATATCAATAAACCAGCAACATAGACCAGCATCGCTAGTTTTGAAGGCAGAGTGATAAACATTAATCATTTTTTTTTCACAAGAGAAAAAAACGTTGTTTTGAATATATTATATGAAGTAAAACAGTCCATGAAGTCATTACATTTTCACATCTGAAGATTGGAACCCAAATATCCATCCAGAAAAGTGGAAGTCCCACCCCAGACAGTGATAGAAAAATACCCATGTCACATACAGGGACTTGATATAAAACCCAGTAACGGTCCACATGGAGATTATCGACAATCTGAGAAAGCATCCAAATATGCCCGAGGCATCTATAAGAAAGTGAAATAGCAGTATGTAGAATAGTAAAGCAACAGATAGAGTACCAAAGTCCATTGTTCCAAATACAAATTAAAGTACCCAAAATCCTTGAACAGAGAAAAACGCTAATCATGTGAGGAGTGTGATATGTCCAAAATATAAAAAGACCATCGGACCATATCAATAAACCAGCAACATAGACCAGCATCGCTAGTTTTGAAGGCAGAGTGATAAACATTAATCATTTTTTTTTTCACAAGAGAAAAAACGTTGTTTGAATATATTATATGAAGTAAAACAGTCCATGAAGTCATTACATTTTCACATCTGAAGATTGGAACCCAAATATCCATCCAGAAAAGTGGAAGTCCCACCCCAGACAATGATAGAAAAATACCCCATGTCACATACAGGGACTTGATATAAAACCCGGTAACGGTCCACATGGAGATTATCGACAATCTGAGAAAGCATCCAAATATGCCCGAGGCATCTATAAGAAAGTGAAATAGCAGTATGTAGAATAGTAAAGCAACGGATAGAGTACCGACGTCCATTGTTCCAAATACAAATTAAAGTACCCAAAACCCTGCAACAGAGAAAAACGCTAATCATGTGAGGAGTGTGATATGTCCAAAATATAAAAAGACCATCAGACCATATCAATAAACCAGCAACATAGACCGACATCGCTAGTTTTGAAGGCAGAGTGATAAACATTAATCATTTTTTTTTCACAAGAGAAAAAACGTTGTTTTGAATATATTATATGAAGTAAAACAGTCCATGAAGTCATTACATTTTCACATCTAGAGATTGGAACCCAAATATCCATCCAGAAAAGTGGAAGTCCCACCCCAGACAATGATAGAAAAATACCCCATGTCACATACAGGGACATGATATAAAATCCGGTAACGGTCCACATGGAGATTATCGACAATCTGAGAAAGCATTCAAATATGCCCGAGGCATCTATAAGAAAGTGAAATAGTAGTATGTAGAAAAGTAAAGAAACAGATAGAGTACCGACGTCCATTGTTCCAAATACAAATTAAAGTACCCAAAATCCTTGAACAGATCAAGAAAAACGCTAATCATGTGATAATTCTAAGTAAAGTTAATCTATTAACATTGCGAATAAAATTACACCGAAGTCAAAAACATTTCGTGGCCATACACATGGCAAATTTGTCATAAAAAAATCAAAATATTAAGAAGACTGCCCTCATACGGGGAAACCAGTCTTGAACGTTTAATTTACAGAATTAAAAAATATTAGAAAGGTCCAGCACAGTAAAATAATCTAAAAGCAACCCAATTAAGTGGGCCTGCTAAGAAATAAAAACAAATTAACCAAACTACTCCTCCGGTGGTTCCTCCACGATTCGGAACCATCCTTTGGAAGGTCCAGGATCGCTAGGTGCTACCTCCACATGCATGCCACGACTCCCCTCCTGAAGGCCCGAATGTTGGTCGGCTTTTCCCGAGCTCAGACCCGCTGGACGGGTGCATTCTTCCTCCATTTGGGCCTCCTTGCGGAAGACCACAGTGACTAAAGCCGTGATTTGCGGGCGGTTGAGAGAAAAATTAAAGGAAAATTGCGCAGTGCACGTCGTGGGAGAAGGTGAACTAGCGGTGGGGAAGCGAGGAGCAGGGGAATCCATACGGTGGCCAGATCCTACAAGCCAACCCCGCCCACTCCTAGTATTTGGATATCGACTTGCGTAATAATCACTTGACTGGCCGGAAGTCGACTCTGTTGAGGGGCTGGAGGGATCGCGTAGGGGTTGACCTCTAGTGCTCCCCCTGCGGAAACGCATCCTATGACGCACGCGAGGCATGGGTGCAATCTCAGGCGCAGTGGGCACAAGAGGAGATGGAGAAGCAGAATTCCAATTAATAGAGGAAGACAGACAGAGACAGAACCGAGAGAAATGCAAATATGCAGCAAGGTCTAGGCAGCAGTTCAGCTGGCCACTTCTCCTTATCGTCACAGTTAGCAGGCAGTGTAATCCAACAACCGGCTTGTCTGAAAAACCATGGCTAAATGCCATTTTTTCGACCTGACTGCAATGCAATCAAAGGACGCCCGTCATAATTAGTCTCTGATCATTAATAACGAGAGCCGAAGGCCGGATCAAATTGGAGCGTGCAGAATCGCTAAGAGGAGTGGAGGTCCGATCTTGAACAATGTTAAAAATTAATTAATGCAGATTTGATGTGAAAAATTAATTGAACAGCGTTAAATGTTAATACGATTGATATGAAATCGCCATATCCATGTCCCATCGCCTTAAACGCCATTGAATGCACCCGCAGTTGGGAGCAGGGCAAGTTTTTATTGAGGACACGTGGCAGAAATTGATTGGAGCGAATCTTTGTTTGGGCCGCTCGCGCAGTGGAAATCCGGACTCGAAAAATATTAGGGCGAATTTGATAAGAAATTCGCGTCACAACTTCCCTCCGTATGCCAGCCCAACTTCAAACCCAAAAAATATTAGGGCGGAATTCATTTGGTTTTCGCGTCACAAAATTGTCCGACGTCAGCAGGCTATTTTGGAACCCGAATTTGGTTTGAATTATGGTTTATCACCATTTGAAGTCCGACGGGCTCGACTTAAGAACAATTTTGTTTGATCCCATCTTATAAAATTTGTGTTGGTTTTCTTTGATAATACACATATTTATAATAAATCATGGGAATACCACACTAAACATGTGGAAAATTTATATAAATAATTATTGAGAACAAATCATTTTTATGTAAAAATATCCAAGGCGAGGTCTGTGTAGAGAACCGGGGTCGTGAAAACTGTTCAAATATAAAAATCCCGCTTAATAAAGAGACAAAATTGTTGTGCTTTCGGAACCTGACCCGAGGATTGGACATGAGTTAAAAAACAAAAGGATAGCGGAACCAGACTTGCACCCGTGGTCAAGCCCTCTACCAAAACCACGAGCGGAATCACAAAAGCGGGTTGCCCATATCGCACCGCTTTTGCGGAGTAGGCGGTATTTCCTATTCGCGAGCGATTCCATGGGAATGCGACACGTGGTGAAGTGACCCCGGAAAACAACCGTTTAACCCACGCCATCGCACGTTAAAGCCCGACGTTGGAAGCCGAGCGAAATTGCCAAGAGTCGTTGATTTGGAGAAGGGCCATCAGACGGTGGTCGCACGTTGAACTTGCCCGAAGGTTAACTAAGGTGTGCGGAGGATAGCCAGGTACGATACGAGTGTTTGATTGGTTATTGATATATATAGGTGGGGCCGGAGTATAATGAAATTGTTTAATTAAACGATTGGCGGATAATTAGCATAAGTCTGGAGTGTGATTGTTGTAAGGTTGGGTGGTGAAATATAGAGCCGAAAGTTCATTACAAGTTATTTATTTAAAAAGAAACGTGGAGTATAAATACAAAGTGTTGAAAGTTAAACATTGGTTATAAGGCTTGGAGATAATATAAAGTTGGGAATATAAATTAAAGTCCAACCATTGTGGATAGTATTTATTTATCAAATTCTACGAATTTGATAAATAAACTCGAAGAAAGAAGAAGTCAATTAAGTCTCAGGCTGGAGGAAAAGAATGGGGTAAACCAAGGGAAAATGATGAAAGAGCGATTGTAGACACACCAGCTCTCCTTGGGGGTCCAATTTCAGTTTTGTTGCGTCACACGATGATCTCTCTTCTCTGGCATTTACTTGTATTGAAGATCACTATTCTGGGAATAAGGAGTTATTTTCTCCAAAAATAACCCTAACCAAACATTGACAATGCATCAAGGATATCTTTCTATGCTTCATAAGCACATTTTTTCTACTTCTAAATCATGTCTTGGAAGTGGTTGTTGTGCTGGAAATTATTCACCAGTTGGTTTCATACGAAAGTCTTTTTCACATTTTCAACATCCAATACATGAAAAAGATAATGGTTTAAAACAACATAAATATTTGAAATTTTGCAAGAATTGTCTGGCACACTTTGAATATGAATTTTGAAGTCAATTGCATGATGCTGTATAGGATCAAGTGTCATTTTGAATACCAAATGTTTCACAAAAAACTTCTCAACATGCTACCCTGCAGTAAGGATTAAATGACAATATTGCATCAACTATTTTCATAATAAAAGTGCACCTCGGCCATAAGACTAAACAACTACAAATGTTGTAGATCTAACAAGACCACACAATCAAATGTATTCCACAAGGCCAATATGTATGAAAAATGAAAAGGAGTTTGCAACCAAAAATACCTTAGGCAACTAATTCAATTAGATACACCAAACCATCAGCAAAAAGGAAAACCAGCCTACTCAAAAGGCAAGCGTTTACCTCCTTTGACAAAATTTTGAGTTCCGAAAAAAGGGCCTTTATTGTCTTGTCAATGCCCCTAGTAATTTGAACGGGGTTTGCACCTGCTGCAAAAACCTAAACAAAAAGGTTTCATTTCAAATTATTTTCCACAAATTTAAGATACAACCATTGTTAGTTTTGTATTTCCTAACAAGCTCATAAATTTTGACAAAAGAACCAAAATTTTTTAATACCTGATGGCAATTTTTTCACTCAAAAACTATCTTAGACTCAATAAGCCCAACCCAAAACTAAAAAACCAAACACCATAATACCCTACAAAAATGAATAGATGATCTTAATCCAGTACTATCGAAAAAAAGTTACCTTTACACCCTCACTTATTAAACCCTGTGCTGTTGAATTTTAACTTCAACTGCTGCAGCAGAAGGACGGATGCAGCAGCAACATTTTTTTTTGGAGGTTGCTTGCATGCCATCCAGAAATTTAATTCAGCATTTAAAATTCCTGCAAGTTTTTTTTGTAGACGGCCACAGCCATATTTCTGTACACGATTGTATTTAAACACAACAGCCAGCATTAACGCAATTCACCAACCAGAAATTAAACAAACAGAAATTTACCCGACAGTTTTGTAAATTCAAAAGGAGGACACGTGGAGCATTAATATTGGATCGCATGAAATTGAAGGGAATCTGAAAACCTGAAAACCGGACCGAATTTTTTATAGGGCACATTGGATTGAGAATTCGAGTTAAAATTAGGCAGACGTCAACATCCCATTTTGGAATGCGAATTTGGTTTGAAATTCAATCTATTCAGACTTTTGAAGTCCGACGGAAAGGGTTCTTTAATGTTTTGATAGTTTAATATATACATATGTTTGAAACATATGTTATATATATATCATATGCGAAATGAAAGGTGGGCCATAGAATTTAGTTTTAATTTTATTTTTTTAAAAAGAGGGTTTATTATAATATGTTTTATATGTTACGGCATATAAAAATAAAAAGGAAAAAAAAGCTTGGTAGTTTTTTTTATAGACAGTACGTAAATTTTTTATTACACAGCAGTGTGTAAAAAGTGAAAGACTGAGTGTAACTTTTTAAGTGTGTATGCACAGCAGTGCGAAAGTGAAAAACACAGCAGAGTGTTTTAGAGACAGAGTATGTTTGTTTTGAACAGACGGTGAGTTGGTTTTATGCACTGCGTTTTGTAGCAGTCATAATTTTGTAATCCCTCTCAGTGAGGAAGAAGTGTAATAGTTTTTTTTTGAGTTATTGAAGGGAATAGAAGTTTGTTTTCAAAGTATTGAAACTCTGTCTCCTATCAAAGAAATTTTTATTTTCTCTATGTTAGAGGAAGGGAGATTTATTCTCCATTCATTGTTATGGAATTTTTCAATATTCCAACATGTGCAAGAACAAAAGATGTTGTGGTTCCATCCCCAGCTAAATCATTTGTCTTTGCCGCAACTTGCCTTACCAACTTGGCCCCAATATTTTCAACTGGGTCCTCTAATTCAACTAATAAAAAGGCCAAAACCATAGCATTGAGATACATTTCATTACACTGTCAATAACAATAAAATTTGACTCAGCCATAACCCTTTCCTTTTATTGTTTTGAAAAGCTTTATGCATTACTCTAATGTGGCTAGTCCATAGGCCAAGTAGACCACTGGGTAACAAATATGTTTCCTTTCACCTTTGAGTTTTCAAATTATGCCTACCAAATCTAAGACATTTAAGGGGGGGAACTAATACAACGTTAAAAAGAAAACCAGAGCACACATCTACAAATTACCTCCTTAGCTACTGTCACACCATCATTAACTATTTTCGGAGAACCATGCTTGCTCTCCAAGACAACATTTTGCCCATTGCCCCAAGGGTGACTCCAACAAGATCATCAAGTTTGTTCACACCGCCTGCAAGACAAATTGACAATGCTTTCAGTAAGTGTGCAATTGAATGCCAGACCATATTCCAAAACAACCCTCCATGAAAAATTAAAATAACACATTAAAATCGAATATAAGTGGACAAGGAAAGATCCACCGCAGTGAAGTTTCATGTGCAAGTGACCTTCCTTTAAACATAATTTTTTCTCTGACCTGCAATTTTTTTGTCACTGAGCCATCCTTGTTGAAGTACAACTCCTTTTCCATAGCTCTTGTATTAACTACCTTCTCTCTGTCGCATAATCTCAGAGTCCCTCTTCTGCTTGAGTGATTAAAGGAAATGGGTGAAAAAACTGAAAGAGAAGACAATTGTCTGCCATAATTATCAAACATTGAACCCAACTTCTTCCCCTTTCCATTATTACCCAATGAGGTAGATGTGGCAATTATTTTCATATTTCCCAAAGCAGAGGCCATCTTCTCTTATGCTGAATATAGAATTACAAGATCTTCATATTAGTATGAACCTTAAAAAACATGACTCCCATTGCTAAAAACCACTTTTAAGTTGTAACAGGCAAACTAAACAACTATCGCAACTTTTGGCAACTTCTAGAGTATTAAGAGAGAAACAACCAAAGAGAAATACAACCACAATCCTCATTTTAATGAGACCGGACTATATATTTGCATTAAGATAATAGAAAGAAATCACAACTATATTAAGGCCAGCACAAAACAATCTTTAACCAGTATCTCTCGCGGCCTTCAGGTTGCCATGCTAGAGGTTGCATATTTTTAATTTAAATTCTTGACCTCTCATGCCCATCTATGAATGCATCCAATGGGATATCTACATCAAATGCTCCTTTATATCCCCAAAAACAAATTCCCTACTACAAGAGCACCAATATTTATGGATCACCCCACACCATCCCACCCTAGAAACGGTGAAAAAGGAAACCTGAGAAACCTTATGAAATATCTCAAGATGACATTCAAAACATTCTCATCAATCCAAACCATGAGTATTATGTGACAATATTCAAGCAGGCACTGAATCGGATTTCTGAAGCTATGTTAGAGAAACCCTAAACTCTCACTGAAAATAGGTGAAATGTGGCACTACTCAGAGATTGACATGTGCCAATTGGTACAAGTGGTAGACAATTGGCATGCTCAAACAACGAGGTGATGCAGGAATGACATGAGGGAGAAAATATCGGAAAAGCCCCAAATCTGGAGAACTAAAGCTCATCACCAACCTGAGATTGACAACTTTACATGATGTAACCTATGAAATCGTAAATGGAGAAATCATGGTAACAATAAAGTAACCTATGTAACAATAAAGTCGGATTCATCCTGGGAGTGGTAATGGGAGAAATCATAGTGAACAACAGGAAACATGCAGAGTTGCTTACAATCAAATAGATGAAAAAACACATAAAAAAAACCTAGATAATAATCATGAACAAGCTTAATATTGAATTATGAAATGTAAAGGAACTTACAAAATGTGACATTACGAACCTGGTCAAGTGCACAAGAAAAAATATCCTGGACATGACCCTGGTTGACAAGTTGTATTGCTCATGATGCAAGAGGATTTGTACCTGCACTGCCAAGTCAATCAAAATCCATCATTATCTATACGATAAATACAAGTAATTGATGTAGTATTTTTTACTCTAATATGCATTCTTATGATAATGTTAGAACATATGTTGAAAATGTCAAAACATACCTGAATAAGCTCCTCTTCGTTTCAAGAACAATTTATTGGAGTCGCATGAACTTGGAACAAGCCTCCCACGATCTGAAAGAGTAGCAACTAAGTCAACAGTGACTTTTTTGTTGCTACGCTGGATCGAGGGAGGTTTGCTCCAAGATTAAATCGCTCCAATAAATTATTCTCTACTAAACAGGGCCAACCACGTGAAGGTGGAAGCTCTTATGGCCCCTCTCTCCCCCCTCACATCACTCTCAATTCCCCAATACCCAATCTATATTTCATTTTTTACTTTCATGAGCATAAAAAAAAAATATTCAATAACTAATAAAAAAACAATTCAACAAAAAGTACGTAAGGAAACATTGCAATTAATGCTTGACATAAAACTAGTATGATAAATGAGTTTTTTATATAACGCAAAAAACATTCCAAGTATGGTAATGTTTGTCTTATAATAATACAATATTTTACATTATCAAATTTTCTTTTTCTTCTTCCTATTTTTAAAGCTCCTAATTACATCATCAATATCATCGTGCTCTGCTCCTGTTTCGTGCCTTTCAACCCGCACTGCTGACCTAGTTGCATATTCACGATGTCTAGGCTCATCCAGTGACGGGGCATCGCCTACAAAAACAGATAATATTAAATTTTAATTGTCAGTTTTTAAATATCATTGAACTAGTTCGGTAATATTAATAAAAAAATATTGCAATGAGATTATTTACCTGGTGCACCAGTTGTCGCCGCTGACCTAGTTGCATTGTCACGATGTCTGGTCTCATCCAGTGACGGGGCATCGCCTCCAAAAACAGATAATAATTAAATTTTAATTATCAGTTTTTAAATATCATTGAACTAGTTCGGTAATATTAATAAAAAAAATTGCAATGAGATTATTTACATGGTGCACCAGTTGTCGCCGCTGACCTAGTTGCGTAGTCACGATGTCCGGTCTCATCCAGTGACGGGGCATCGCCTACAAAAACAAATAATATTAAATTTTAATTGTCAGTTTTTAAATATCATTGAACTAGTTCGGTAATATTAATAAAAAAAATTGCAATGAGATTATTTTCCTGGTGCACCAGTTGTCGCCGCTGACCTAGTTGCATTGTCACGATGTCTGGTCTCATCCAGTGACGGGGCATCGCCTCCAAAAACAGATAATAATTAAATTTTAATTATCAGTTTTTAAATATCATTGAACTAGTTCGGTAATATTAATAAAAAAAAATGCAATGAGATTATTTACCTGGTGCACCAGTTGTCGCCGTTGGGACTGTTGCCCTGTCTTCCTCTCTGGTGGTAAGATCCTCAAGGGAAACATTCTCTGTTATTTAAACAAAAAACGTTATAAGGACAACCATCAAGGTATAATTAGAAAAAATTATAAGTGGAAATTAATTACCGTCACGGCCCTCACTGATAGCAGCATTGTCGGCCTGGTCCCCACTATAATGATCAGGTTGCACGAGAGGATCATCTACATCTGGCTCTAAAACTGGGTTATTTACCTCGTCGATAGTGTTGCTCCCCTGATTTAAACAAAGTTGTTAGACATTAAATTTATGGACGAAAACAAAAATATTGAAAGGTTAATGTTTTACCTTATCAGGCATTGTAGATCTTGGGACCGCCCCAAGCTTCTGCGACGTTCAACTACAGCTTGATAGCCAAAACGGAAAGCAATATTTTTATCTTCCTCTGTAGTTATTGTTCCAAAGTCATCACCCTACATTATATATGATTGTGTATTTTTAATCATATCTGATAGGATTACAAAAACGTTGGAAGGCGATACAATTAATTATAAGATGTTTAGCTACTTAATTACAATTCTTACAGCTAATTTCAAGTAGCCACCCTGGCCGAGCTTGTGATGGCCCTTTTTCTCAATCCTAGCTTTGGTTGCCTTTGAGGTGTCAGGCAACCTAGCATCAAAAGATTGAAGTTAGATATGACGTAGCACACTTTTATTTTAGACATAAAGAAAATTAAAGCTATTGAATTAAAGTTGTAATTTACCTTGCGGGTTCAGTTGGCATTTTTCCTTCTTTCTTTGCCCTTTTCTCTTTTCCGTCATGGATGAGTGCTCTCCACTCACTCTTTGGAACTATGAGAGGACGCTCGTATCTAGGGTTAAATTTCAATTGCGTCCTATAGGTGTCCCTGGTATATTTAAAATATTTTCCGGCTACCCGAGCCACCGCTGTTCTGTCAAATGTGCCGACCCCAAAAAGGGCTTCTAGATAATCTAGAAGTTCTTTTTTCAGGTTGGAATTCTGGGAATTCCACCCTGTGCGTATGGTTGGGCCAAAAATTACCAACGCATGGCTCTCCAAAATCCTATAGAACTCATTGTTTCCTACACAGAATAAAACCAAAAAAAATAAAAAATATTATCATTAATTTAAAAATAAAAATCATGATAAATATGTTTTAGATGAAGTACATGAAATAGTTAAAATATTAAAATTTACCTGGGAGTTGTACATGCTTTATAGGGACACCCTCATCGTTCACCAACAACGTGCCATTAATGGTCCCTGTGGAGCTGACATGTGTAGCTCCTGGAAATGCAATAATGTAGTTGGCCATATCAGCCTCATCATTGCCAACACATTCAGCGGTTGGATGGGTCTCTTCTTGGGCAGGGTGTGTTTCTTGGCTGGAACCTAAAGGAGTAGAAGGTGTACGAGAGGGTTTTTGGGCAATCTCTTGCCCTTGTGTCCCACTACCACCAACACCAGGTTCAACAAATGCCAGAAAATGCTACATACAAAAGAATTTTTTTTTAGTTTAGTCAATGTAAAAATTAAAAATCAAACTATCACAATTCATCTCATGCAGAAGAAAAAAAATATCCTTTTGACTTTTTATTATTACCTGATATCTCTCTAGCTGCCTCATAAGATGTTGTATCCTCTCTTCTGTTTCAGGTGTTTGAGGCGTGTCTATCAAAGTATTAAATTCTGACCTTGCATCTCGTGCCTTTTTTTTGCAACAAGAACACTGGAGATAGGGATGAAGAAAGCTCTTCCTCAAAGAGGGAATCATCAGGCGTACCATGGCTAGGTGTCTGCATATTTGAACAAAATTAATATTTTTTTTTTCTGAATAGGTCTACTTCTATATTGATACAAAAAGATTACAAAGAGGCTGAGGACTCAGAATGGCTAGCCCAGTGATGTGGCATTCTTGCATTACATTGCGGAACATTGACATAAAAAAACAACGACTGTTTACTAGCTATGAATACACTGGTGACCAGGACCTTGTCCGACTTTCTAAACAGCTGATACTTGTGTCTGAAATGTTGTCTGGAATGGAGGACTCTTTTCAACATACAAGACCAAAACAGACACTTCCCAAAGCAAAAATTACAAACAGTTTTAGTGAAGCACTGGAACGCTGTCCAGGGGACAGTTACTTGTATAGTAGTACTTGGAAAACAGTAGCAGGGAGACCATTGATATGTCGATAGAGAATGAAAACCTAAATCCTGCAAAAAACTGTAAGAAAGAAGGAGAGTGAACCCCTTCTTGATACCTGTATTCAAAAACTGGCGAGCATAATTCATTAAGCTTCATTGGTGGGCGAGGGCGCTTCTTCCACCACTGGGCATGCATACGGGTTGAAATCATCGTCAGCTGGAGGAGGAGGAGCTTTTCCCGAGAAGTCACTGCTTGAAGGAGCGCTGGGCCTAGCTTGCTGAAGCTCGAACTGAGAGGCAATTGCACCCTGAACACTCTGCATACTGACTCCGGGAGGACAGAACAGAATTTCATCCTCAGAAGCTGGAACAATTCCAGAGGGTAGAACCTGAGTAGTCGTGTTGGGGGCCGAGGGAAGAACCTGAGCAGTCGGGTTGGTCCTTAGCTTGATGGAAACAGAGGAAATGTACTCGTGATGATTGAGGGAGCAGGGGTACATGAAACGGGCGGAGTGAAAGTGAGCATTGGAGGAGAGGCGGACTTGCGCCGCAGAGGTGGAGGGATTGCTACCACGACCACGACCCCTACCTCTTCTGGAAGCAGCAACGCGACCTTCACCGGGGTCAGAGAAATCCGACGAAGAGGCAGAGGAGGGAGACGCAGGTGTCCTGATGACTTGCCCACGAGAGGAGCCTCGCCTGCTGGTCATTCTAGGTCTCAATCGAGGCATTGTGAGCTTGGTAGGGCGAAAAAATGAGAGAGGGATGGTGAACGAGTGCAGAGGCTGACTGAAAACAAAGGAGGAGCCACGGAAGTTGCAAAACGGACCAGAGGAGACATGAATGCCCGGAGAAAGCTGAAGGCAGCAGCTCAGACGACATCGTTTCCCTGTGCTGGTGCACAGACAGGGCTGATTATCAACCTGAGAATAGCAAGAACGCAGAGGAAAGACGCAAAGGATCGACGGAATGGGCGCCATAGCACTGAGGTGGTCGAGAAAACGAGGTGGAGAAGTCTGCATTGATGCAGCATTAACTGTGTTAGCCTGCGAAATTAACTTGTGCTTTGAATGCGGAGGAATGGCGGTGGTGGTAGAACACGTGCCCGGCCACCTCCCCGTCAGCAAATTAAACACTATCACGTACACCCGCATCCGGGAGAACAAAATTAATATTATTTCAATTATGTAAATAACTAAAATACCTGAAGATAGAGAAATGCTGGCACTTTACATGTTCTTCAGCCTCTTACGCGATCACATCCATCTGGGAGTTATTCTGCTTGCTACGATCGATGCCTACCATTCTGATAAAATTATAAATGTAAAAACTTGAAAACAATATCTAACTTGAAAACACAAAATGAAAACTGAAATAATTTCTAATAAGACACCGGAAGACAAAGTTAGAGTTTCAAATATGCCTTGCATTAAATTCAGTCCTGGAAACATGTCATTGCACATTAAGGCACCCAAACATTCACTTCACGAATGATATATTTAAGTAGGCTTCTCCTATTCTGGGAAAACACCATACCTATAATGCATTCACTTGCATGTATAAAGGGAAATGAAAACATGTTTTCATACAACGATGACAAAGGCATCTTGGGGAAAGGTATCTTCACTTTTTATTTATGTTGTTCACCCACACCACTCTCGTGTTTTCACTAATCCTTTTTTGTCATTTTTGGATTCAAATTAAGTTAAGGCCTTAAGTATTTTTTGACCTTTCGGTGTAGTTTTTATAAGTGGCATGTATGGATTTTCCATTAATTCTGCACTTTTTCTCTTCATGCGCATGTTTCCTGGAAATCAAATGCATGATTTAGTCCCATACATTTAACAAGTTGTTGGATCAACTCCATAGGAAATATCATGTTTCCTATTCAATCAAAATTTATCTCGGTTAGGGTAGGTAGGAAGGTTTTCCCTTTGTATTAATAGGGCACTTCTAGCTTGCATTTTTATTATATCTTTCAAATTTAGTGTCGTTTCAATTAGGGCATGAATTTTTGCAACTTTCAAGGTGAGAATGAACAAAGACAAATTTTTGTGATGGATGACTGTATATGACTCCATGGCCGGAGGAAAAGGCACTAATCTACTTCTTCAAATATCTATAGTTCTCATTCACCTCATACGGAGATGGTCCCTGATTTTGAGCCAAATGTTGCAGCAAAAAGTTCCCCCCCTCCATAATTTGATATTCAATGGAAATTTATTAAATTGATGATGGGGCATGATTATGGAACATTGGCACATACATATGTAATGGAATTCCAAGATCATGATATATGTTTGCATATGTTTATGGAGGTGGTGGAGCAAAAAAGAGCTCAAATAGAGCTGAAATTTTTCACATAAAAAGGACTGTGGGCTTGACTAATGGTTCCATTTAAAAAAATGATATCTAGACAGAGAATAAGTGTAGCATGCAAACATGCATTGAAAATCCATCTAAGTTTGCATTGTATTACTTATGATGGATTCAAATTTGGGTTTCAAAATGCCAAGTTATGGCATGATTTTGTCGAGAAACCCTTAGTTGGATTCTCATGTTGGTTTAATTTATATTTTAAGTTTGTTTTGCAGTCTTTGGGTGATAGTAACTCATGAACTAGGTTACCAATGTGTAACAATCATATTTCAAGAATAAATTTGTGATTTTTTTATATTATTATCATTATCTATTAGCTACGAGTATTGACACCTAATGCCTGGAATTTTGACATCTTGATAGCATGGATAGTTTCGAAAATGTTTCTAGTAATGTTAACATAATAACTATCATTACGTGTCTTCACTTTTGTCACCATAATAGACCTGTGATATGGACTCATCACACAACTTCATATGCTATGTCCCAACAATTTCAAACTGGTTGAACCTACCTCATAGTGTGGTTATTAAGGAAAAGTTGCTTGGTATATAACTCGATAGCATAGACCGCGTTGCAGTTCTAAAAAGAATCCTCAAGTGTCAAAAAAACTTCACAATATGTTCTACTATAAAGCCTTTTGGGATACCTGAAATAATATATGTATCATTGATGACTTTTAAAGTATGACAAGATCCAAAGGGAAAGGAAATCAATGGAAGAGTGATCCACCAATGAGAACCTAGAATTTAGCATCGGATGAGTTAGAGTCTAGGAAATTGAAACCCTATAATTTTAATTAGTGATGAAGGACATCACATAGGTAATTATATTTTCATGTAGAATAATCTGTTAATTCAAATTTAAACTACATAATATGAAAGGCATACCATAAATTTTCCACGTAAGTCCAAACAACCTATAAAAAGGGAAAACCTTCTTTTTCCATGGGAAATAATTTACCTTTCCTTTTTCAAGATAATCTAAATCACAAAAAATATGAACTATACTGCACACATTCTTGGATAATGTGAAAGTGGAAAAGGAATACCCTACGCAAGTGATGCACACATGTACATTTGAACACTAATAGATTTTTGTAGTTGAAATGCAATGCTTGTTTTCATTTAAATGTAGGGTTTTTAAAGCAGGGAGAAATAATGGCTGCCAAATTAATAAGCGTTTCTTTGGGAAAAATTTAAATCTTGTATTGGGTGATGAAGATAATAGAGGGTATTGAATCTTGATTCTTGACATCTAGAAAGAACCCTACAGCCTAACACAATCCAATGGAATTGACCAAAAAAACCCAAATAGAGTCAACCCTACTATAGGAGGAAGGGCCTGCAGTAAGAACTTACCATTTTGCAAGAGCTGAGGGCGAATGTTGTTCTGCAAGAGCTAAGGGCGAACGCTGAGGGCGAACGCTGAGGGAAAATGCTGTTCTACAAGAGCTGAGGGTGAATGTAGGGCGAATGCTGTTCTGCAAGAGATGAGGGCGAATGCTATTCTGCAAGAGCTCAGGGCAAATGCTGAGGGCGAATGTTGTTCTGCAAGAGCTCAGGGTGAATGCTAAGGGCGAATGCTGTTCTGCAAGAGTTGAGGGCGAATGCTGAGGGCGAATGCTGTTCTGCAAGAGCGGAGGGCGAATGCGCGCGTGATATCAGACGTTAATGTAGCACACATGTACATTTGAACACTAATAGATTTTTGTAGTTGAAATGCAATGCTTGTTTTCATTTAAATGTAGGTTTTTTAAAGCAGGGAGAAATAATGGCTGCCAAATTAATAAACGTTTCTTTGGGAAAAATTTAAATCTTGTATTGGGTGATGAAGATAATAGAGGGTATTGAATCTTGATTCTTGACATCTAGAGAGAACCCTACAGCTTAACACAATCCAATGGAATTGACCAAAAAAACCCAAATAGAGTCAACCCTACTATAGGAGGAAGGGCCTACAGTAAGAACTTACCATTTTGCAAGAGCTGAGGGCGAATGCTGTTTTGCAAGAGCTGAGGGCGAATGCTGTTCTGCAAGAGCCGAGGGGGAATGCTGAGGGCGAATGCTGAGGGAAAATGCTGTTCTGCAAGAGCTGAGGGCGAATGTTGAGGGCGAATGCTGTTTTGCAAGAGCGGAGGGCGAATGCACGCATGATATCACACGTTAATGTAGCTATTGCGACGAATATGAAACAATAAAATCATTTTTATGTAGCCCGCATATAAGTTTCAAATTTTTATGTAGCGCGCATATAAGTTTTGTATTTTTATGTAGCGCGCATATAAGTGTCGTTATACCAACAACGGAAAAGGCGTCGCTATTACGACGGGTGCCTCCAAACGTCGCAATGGCGACACCTAGACATTGTGTCACAGTTGCGACGTTTGGAGTCGTCTCAATAGCGACGCTTTGGGCCATGGGGTCGCAATTGCGACGTCTTCATCCAAACGTCACAATTGTGACACGTTTTTAAGTGTCGGTATTGCAACACTTTTCTATAGACGTCGGTATAGCGACGGTTTTGGGTGGGATGGAAAAAATTTGGGAAAATTTCCGACATTTGGTCAAAAGCGTCGGAACCAAGTGTCGGAATTTCCGCCAAATGTAGTAGTGCATTTAGTAACATACTCTGTTGCAACTAGTATGTATGTTTTCTGATTTGATGGTGGGTTAATAGGACCAACAAAATTGAGCACCCAATGCTCAAATGGCTCGATTACTAACTGTGGATTCAAAGGCATTTCATCGGACTGTCCAGGGCATCCCGGCCTTTGGCAACTATCACAGGCCTGTACAAAATTTTTAGCATCTTTAAAAATTGTAGGCCAGTAATAGCCTGTTTGCAAAACCTTGTGACCAGTCCTGCGATCTGCGAAATGTCTGCCACATGGCCTGTTGTGGCATGCTTTCAGGATGTCAAATATTTCGTCTTCTCGGATGCATCTTCTGATGTGCATATCTGCTCCTATATGAAATTATTAGCCCCCAATCCAAGAGAATCGGGTACTGCGCTGTACTATCTATTTTTGTTCATTGAGCATTAGATTCTTAGGTAATTTACCTACTACTAAATAATTTGCAACATCAGCATACCATGGGGTTCTGGCAGTAACGACAAACAATTGTTCATCTGAAAACTGATCTTCGACTCCTACTGTGTCCATTGGTTTTGGCATTCGTGAGAGAAAATTAGCTACAGGATTCTCTTTTCCAGGTTGGTCCTTTATTGTGATGTCAAATTCCTACAATAGAATCAACCATCTTGTTACTCTACCATTTGTAACAAGTTTATTTGCTAAAATTTTTATGGTAGAGAGATCTGTATATAAAACTACATGATACCCAGTTATATAATGTCTAAATTTATTTACAGCATGTGTTACAGCTAAAAATTCTTTCTCAGTCACAGTATAGTTTAATTCAGCAGGAGATAGATTATTGCTAATATAATAAATTGCATATGGTTTTTTATCTTCTTCCTACCCAAGGACTGCTCCGATAGCTGTGTTTGAGGCATCAGATGAAATTTGGAATGGAAAATCCCAATTTGGGCCCCTTAGCACTGGGGCTGTTGATACAAGCTTTTTCAGATCCTTAAAATCATGGTCACATTTATCTGTCCAAATAAAATCAACATTCCCTGTTAGTGCGTATAGAGGTGCAGCTATTTGAGAATAATGCTCTATTCATATTCTATAATAACCAAAAAATCCTAGAAAGCTACGTACCTCTATTTGTGTGGTAGGAGTAGGTATTAACAAGATTATCTGAATTTTAGCTGGATCTACCTGTATTCTAGCTGCTGAGATATAATTACCTAATATGAGTCCCTCGGTCATCATCATGTGACACTTCTCATGGCTTAAGCAGAGCCTGGTGGCAATACACCTTTGCAGC
The DNA here is from genome assembly GCA_034641835.2 of Pinus albicaulis. Lineage (NCBI taxonomy): Eukaryota > Viridiplantae > Streptophyta > Pinopsida > Pinales > Pinaceae > Pinus > Pinus albicaulis. The sequence goes on from CM076576.1 coordinate 139,883,909, forward strand.
ACCTTTTCCAATGTTTCTAATGCTGGCTCAAAATCATCTCCATAAGGTGTGAAATCATCCATATATACTTTGAGCCCTTCATTTATTAAATCTGAAAAGATGCTGAGAATGTCCCTATGAAATGTGGCAGGGGCATTGCATAGACCAAAGGGTAAAAATATGTAAGAAAATGTTCCCCAAGGACAGGTAAAAGTAGACTTGTCTTGGTCTTCAGGGGCAATCTGAATCTTATTGTATCCACTGAAGCCATCTAAGAAAGAAAAGAATTGATTTCCCGCTAATGTATCTAATACCTGATCAATGAAAGGAAGGGGAAAGTGGTATTTATGGGTTGTTTTGTTTAGTTCTCTGTAGTCTACACATATCCTCCACTTTCCATTCTTCTTTGGCACCACTACTAGTGGAGAGACCCACTTGCTATCAGATATTGGATAATAAAGTTTACATCCAAAAGTTTTTGTAATTCAGCTTTCACAATATCCTTAAGATGAGGGTTTAATATTCGTTGGGGTTGGTGAATGGGTCTAGCATCTTTTTCTGTACAAATGTGGTGTGTGCATAGCTGGGGATCAATTCCTTTCATGTATGGGTAATCCCATGCAAAAGCTCCCTTATATTTTTCTCAGTAGTTGGACCATCTCTTCTTGTTCAACAGTCAGATTTTTGTTAATGTTCAAAGTTTTTCCTAGCTCAATTTCTATAGTTTTGCTATTGTAAATAGAAGTGGTAGGTATTGATTGATCTTGAATGTCTTTCAGGGGATCTTCTTCTTCTTCATTATCAAATGCTGCCTTGATCATGTGACATTGCAAATGAGATCTGGTTTTTGGTTGGTTAATAAAACTATTAATGATGTCATCCTCTGTTTGGTCTTTAAAGTCGAGGGCATCTTCTATGGTTAATGGTGATCTAATGTTTTCTATGAGGTATGATACAGGCTGTTTCTTTGTTTTTATTATCGTTAGGCTTGGCTGGGTTGGAGGGTATAAGGCTAAATTATTGACATAACTCCCTCTAGTTATAGTCATGTTGCCTTGTCGGCAACCAATGTAAGCATCAACAGTTGCTAGCCAAGGTCTACCTAAGATTAAAGGGTGTCCATCTAGCTGGTTTTAGGGGTTAATAATCAAGAAGTCGGCAGGGTATTCCCAGGAGTCTACATATACCATTACATCATGTAGTGTGCCTTTTGGCTTGACTACCGATTGGTCAGCCAATTCCAATAAGGTTGATGTTGGATCTAATGATGTTATGCCAAGTTTTTGACAAGTGGTGGTTGTTAGGATATTGATTGCAGCTCCCAAATCAACTAAGGCATTTGGAAATGATTATCCATTGTTTTTTATTGTAACTATAGGATTTCCTGGGTCCTCATACTTTACAGGCGCTTCTCTTCCTGATAGGAAGTCAGATAGAGTGTCGACTACTTGGACGGTTGGGTTAGTTGTTGTTCTCCTCTTTGTCTTTCTTGTACATAGTTCTTTGATCGTCTTTGCATAAATGGGAATATCTTGGATAGCTTGGAGGAGTGGGATTTTTATACACAAATTTTTCAGTTCTCCCAGAAGATCAAAATCAGGATGTTCTATTGGACGAGGTATGATTAGTCATTCTAGGAATGGTGGAGGAGAGGTGGTTGCTTGCTCATGATTTTTTTGTTTAACCACATTCTCCTTTTGCAATGTTTGTTCTGAACATAACAGATTTTCAAATTGAAATTTTTTTCTCCCTCTGATTCTATTATGCGCCCATACCTTAGTTGAAGGTCCTTGCACTCCCTTAACTCGGTTTCTAGTTCTGGTGCTTCGATTATTTGAACAGAATGAACTGGCCTATTATTAGGGTTCGGGTTGGGTTGGGCTAGGAGTTGCGGTCTTAAGTTGGTTTGGGGATTTCGTTGCAATGTATATCGTGCTGGCAGTGTAGGTGGAGGGAGAGGAATCATTCTAGTTGGTTGATTCATAGAAATTTGCCAGTTCGACTGCCAGGTTTGACTCTGCGAGGTGGAGGGGGACCATTGTGTTGGTTATGTATTGTTTTTCCAAAATGGTGGACAGTAAGGAAAGTTCAGCCAATTGGTTTGATTTGTTTGATTTTGCCATGGCGGTGTAGGAAATGGCTGCTATGACCAACTGGGGAAGGGTGGCTGATTTTTCCACATTCCATTATATTGCTGAGCATTATACTGAGGAGATTGAAAAGAAGAGGATGGATCAATGGGCATACATGTTTTTCGTGGCTGTGATTGACGGCGCTGATTGAGTAGGTATACCATTTATGTTTCTTCTTCTGCTTCTTTGTAGACCGCTTTCAATCCCGAGAGTGAGGGGAAATTTTCTGTGGAGTGATCTTTCGTGTAGATGGCACAGACTTGGACTGTATCCAGTGGGAAATCTTTATAGCTATGTTTCTTTCTGTATCTAGGGCAGAATATTGCCAAATTTTGTTCCGATTTTGCTTGCTTTTGTTTAGCTTGCATGATATCGAGCTGCGTTGTCAGAGTACCTAGAATATCAATTTTGAAATATTATAGTATATTTCTAATTTCTGTGCGGGTTATACTTCCACCGGAGGTCTTGCTATCCCTTGTGATCACGTCACGTTCTGCTAGTTTTAGTCTTGTGCTGCCTCTCGAACTCCTGATACATAAATTAATAATGTCAACAAAATTTTCCTGATATATGTCACCTTTGCCCATAATGTTTAATGTTTCAACCCATTGTTCGTTCATCCCTTTAATTAATGTAGTTTTTAACACATTATCAGGTAAGGGTAAAGACACATAAGGTGATCTCTAGAGGTTGTATTGAAAGCGTTCTACATATTCCTCCAATGATTCATTAGGTTTTTCTGTCATCTGAAATATTTCATCCTTTAATTCCATGGACCTACAATAATCCTGATATTTTTTTAGAAAAGCAGCTTTCATCTGATCCCAGTCATTTATAACACCTCCACCTAACCCCATAAACCATCGTAGATCTGCTCCTTTCAATGTGGAGGGGAATAATTTTAGCTTTTGGGGATCGATGGTATAGTCATACCCCCTACATAATACATCAAATTCAAACAGAAATGCATCTGGATCTTTTGATGTTAAGCCATGGAATGTAGGAATATGCTGGAGAGGAATGGCCTTCATAGGTGCATTAACTGTAGTGTCCACAATGGGATATTGTAGTGTGGAAGTTTGGGGTGGTTGCTGGTTCTGGGCCATTTGATCAAATATGTGCCAATATCCTTCTAGGATTTCTAGGGAATTATTTCTAGGCTGACTGGAAGGAGTAGGGATGACCTTAACAACACTTCCTTGGTCTAGGATAATGAGTGTCCCTTGCTGAACTATTATCTGAGGGGATTTTGGTTCTTTAGGTTCTTCAACTTTGTTTTGGATGATTTTGACTGCAGTTCCCTTATCAGGGCTACTTAGTGTTTGGATTACTTCAAGAGGGGATCTTGGTTCTTCTATTTCCCCTGTTTCTCCTCCTACTTCGTGGATATTAATAGATTTCCCTTCTTGTAAAGAAATTGGGCGAGAATTCTAAATTTCTTGAGAATCTTGCTCAGTCTCTTATGTTTGGCTATGCACCTCAGCAAAAGCTATAGATGGTGATTTTGTGGCTCGAAGGGAGCTAGTAGGTTGTCTAGAAGCAATTTTTCTAGGGCCTACTGATGGCTGAGATTCAGCTTTCTTAATGATATTGTCGATAAAGGTTGTTTGACCAACAGTCACCGGTACCTTAGGTTTTTCAGGTCTGGGAGGAATTTTGTTTTGTTTATATTTCCTAGTCATTCAAAAAAACACAAGCATTCATTCCTACCTTTAAACTTCTAAGCAGTTCTACTATGAAGCGAGCAAGTGAATGAGCATGTTCCTCATTCGTTATGCAGGTTCTTACCTTCCATTTTTAATACCCAGTTCTTCCTTAGAAGATAAAATAAAATATACATCACTCTTTCTAAATAGCTACACTCTCTCTGGCAACGACGCCAAAATGTTGAGGTATAAAAGGTGTCCTTTTAACTCCTATTTATCCTACATTAATTATCAATCCAGGTACGACTTTTTATCTCAAGAGTGTACTCAGTCTGAGGCGGAAATTTAATCTAAGAGTAATGCTCTCCAATTTGCAGTATAGTGTTTCAAATACAAGAGTAAACGAATGCTTGAAAATGAAATCTGATTGCAATGACATGAAACTTAATGCTCTAAAATCCAATCACTCACTCGGAAATCATCATTCAAGGATGCAGTAGTAATAACTCTTTCCTCTGTCAACTGATGTAAATGAAATTAAGCATAAACAAGATCCTCAATCTGAGAACTTAGACAGTAATAGCCAATGTCCTTTACAGTTGATGATCTTACACTCCACAATAAAGAAACTAATTGGAAATGGTAAGTGAGTTAAATCAATAATGCTGCTAACGGAAATAGAATAAACATGCTCTCTGCAATAACATTCTAAAGCAAACCAAATACTTACAGGAAAGGAATAAACAGTAAAGCTAGTTATCATAAATGAACAACAAAGCTATTTAATGGAAATGAACAACAAATTCTGAACAGAGAAGCTTTATATCTGAGAAGCATAACAATAAAAGTTATAGAGGAATAAATAATCTTGTTATGTTGGAAAGGAATAGCAACGCAATTCACTCACAACTGAGGCAACAAACCGATTTCATAAAAAATTGAAACAGTAAGCTATAAAACATGGAAATTGTGAAGTAATGCGACTAAAGGAAATGAGAACTAAAGCAAACCATCACACGACTATAATTGGAAAGTAATGGTACAGATAGCAAGTGGATCCACTAGGGCCGGGCCCTTAGCCGCTAGTGAAGCACCACCAAACTACTCCAGTATCAAATAATGGAACGAAAACCGGATTATATATTAATTATATGCAACAGAGTTTACAAGAAATCACACTCTGTTTTAACCAAATAAAGTTGATGAACAATCGTGAAAATACAACAGTAAATTTGAATAATCATAATACATCCCCGATTTTCTACAAGTACTGTCCTTTTATAATAGCCAGCAGATGAAACAAGAAATACAGATAAGCTTTGAGTAGCGATCCCTCAAGATCGAGAGATCCTGAGTGATTCACTCTATCTTCTATCTTGAGTTATCGTTTTGTCTTCTTGTGCTGATGCCACGCTATTCCTTTCTTTTCTTTGACTATGCGCTCCAATCTCGACCTTCTTGTCTAGATATGGCCTTTTCTTGAAGGGACATCAGTTATTTCTGCTTTGTCTTTTTCTCCCGAATGGTGCCTTCCCACTTCATCTATTTCCTGCATATAAGAAAAGACAATCTTTAATGAATTTGAAACAATCACTAATCTCCTTAATTCTATTATAATTCTTCAATATATTACCATTCTATAATATAAAGGAGTTATGATTAAAGGAAAAAGATAAAGAAATACATGGCAAATTCATACCTTTTCCAATGCTCAACAACAACCTGCGTCAAGGCCAAAACATAGGTTTTGTGTGATTTTTTGAGGAAATGTCCAACAGGAGAAATGATTTCCTTATGCAGAAGGATGCAAAGAAGGTGTTTGAAAAGTATGACACTGCTCACAAGTCACGGGAATGACCCTCCAATATGTGGGGCGAGGGATTGTAGGGACGGTGAAAAAATTCTGTGTAACAACATGGTTTTCCTTAAAGTTTATGGGGGAATGAAAAGTACATGGTTTTCCATAACGTTTATGGGAGAAATGACATGTACATGGTTCCCAAAAACACTAGCAAATGCCTTAAAGTTTATGGGAGAAATTACATGTACATGGTTCCCAAAAACACTAGAAAATGCCTTAAAGTTTATGGGAGAAATGACATGTACTTGTTTCCAAAAACACCAACATTTTCCTTAAAAATATGTTAAATGAACATTTATTGCAAATGCCTTAAAGTTTATGGGAGAAATGACTCCAAATGAATTTCTTTAATTGAAAAAAAATCATTGTTTTCTGATACAAAATTATGTAAATATAGGAAGATAGACAAATTAGAAATATTATATAGAATTGAGAGCTACGCCAAATGCATTTCTTTAATTGAAAAAAAAATCGTTGTTTTCTGATACAAAATTATGTAATACAGACAGGCATACAAATTAGAAAAATTATATAGACTTGAGAGCTACTGCAAATGCATTTATTTAATTGAAAAAAAATCATTTTTTTATACAAAATTATGTAAATACAGAAAAAAAAACAAATCAAAAAAATTATAGACTTGAGAGCTACTCAAAATGCATTTCTTTAATTGAAAAAAAAAATCATTGTTTTCTGATACAAAATTATGTAAATACAGACAGACAGACAAATTAGAAAAATTATATAGACTTGAGAGCTACTCCAAATTCATTTCTTTAATTGAAAAAAAAATCATTGTTTTCTGATACAAAATTATGTAAATACAGATAGACAGACAGAGCCACATTTCACAAATATTAAATAACAGGACTATACACCCAACCTTATACAATATAGAGAATATAAATAAGATAAGATATACAATATAGAGCATGTAAATAAGATAAGAATCTATGTATATTTTATTTATTTTCATATATATATAATAAACCAAGAATCATTGACTCTTAAATCACTTTCAAAATCATTGACTCATCAAATCGAAAGACTGCTAAGTCTAATCACAATTCTATCTCATTGTAACACTGTTGACATTGCTATATGAAAATTTCTTTCATATTTTTTAGTTATGAATCCAAATTATCTATGGAGCTTCAGATTATATACGAAACATCTCGATGATTTAATGATGTATTTAATGATAGTTCAATGCCTAGAGGAATTAATATTACAATCAGGCCTAATGAAATGAAACAATAAAATAAACCTATGAAAGTAATATAAATTTGTAAAGGACCTTAAGAAATAATAGAGAAAGCAATTGTGAGGGCATGAAAACTCTAATGAAATGAAACAATAAAAGCAACCTATGAATGTAATATAAAGCTATTATATACGAAACATCTCGATGATTTAATGATTCTTCAATGCCTAGAGGAATTAATCTTACAATCAGACCTAATGAAATGAAACAATAAAAGCAGCCTATGAAAGTAAGATAAAGTTGTAAAGGACCTTAAGACAGAATAGAGAAAGCAGTTGTGAGGGCATGAAAACTCTCATGAAACGAAACAATAAAAGCAACCTATGAAAGTAAGCCTAAGGCTATAAAGAACCTTAAGACATAAAAGAGAAAGCAATTGTGAGGGCATGAAAACGCTAATATAAGAAGGTTATAATGCCGAGTTAAGAAATAAAGTTTCCCAAATCTCCATTTGGAAAGAGAATATAGTTGAGTTGGATAAGAGGCCAAAAGAACATGATAGTTTATACGTAGAATGCCTCAACATATTTGTACAAGCCAAGGAGCAAAATATAATTTCTTTTACAACTCAATTATCCCCGGGAAAAGGGCCTCGAAGCTGCTCAAGGAACCCACACAATAGAGACATATTTGAACCAATGGATAAGAATTACAGCATACTTCCATGAAAAGCCATTTCAAACATATGTTCAGTTAAGAAAGTTGAAATTATGTAGATTAAATAACAGGACTATACACCCAACCTTATACAATATAGAGCATATAAATTAGATAAGAATCACAAAGATTAAATAACAGGACTATACACCGAGCCTTATACAATATAGAGAATATAAATTGGGTAAGATTATTCTGTCTTTTATTTATTTTCATATATATATATATAATAAACCAAGCATCATTGACTCTTAAATCACTTTCAAAATCATTGACTCATAAAGTTGAAACACTGCTAAGTCTAATCAGAATTCTCTCTCATCGGAACACCTCTGATATTGCTATATGAAAAGTTTCTTTCATATTTTTAAGTTATGAATCCAAATTCTCTATGGATCTTCAGATTATATACAAAACATCTTGATTATTTAATGATGTATTTAATGATGCTTCAATGCCTATAGGAATTAATATTACAATCAGGCCTAAGGCCTAATGAAATGAAACAATCAAAGTAGCCTGTGAAAGTAAGATAAAGTTGTAAAGGACCTTAAGAAAGTAAGATAAAGTTGTAAAGGACCTTAAGAAAGTAAGATAAAGTTGTAAAATACCTTAAGGCAGAATAGAAAAAGCAATTGTGAGGGCATGAAAACTCTAATAAAATGAAACAATAAAATTAACCTATGAAAGTAAGATAAAGCTATTATATACAAAACATCTCTACGATTTAATGATGTATTTAATGATGCTTCAATGCCTAGAGGAATTAGTCTTATAATCAAGACTAATGAAATGAAACAATAAAAACATCCTACGAAAGTAAGATAAAGTTGTAAAGGACCTTAAGACAGAAAATAGAAAGAAATTGTGAGGGCATGAAAACCCTAATTAAATGAAACAATAAAAGAAAACTATGAAAGTAAGATAAAGTTGTAAATAACCTTGAGAAAAAACAAAGAAAGCAAGTGCGAGGGCATGAAAACTCTAAGATAAGAAGGTTATACTGCCCATTTAAGAAATCCAATTGCCCAAGTCTCCATTTGGAAAGAGACTATAGTTGAGCTGGATAAGAGGCCAAAATAAATTGATAGTTTATAGGTAAAATGCCTCAGGATATCTATACAAGCCAAGGAGAATAAGATATTTTCTTTTACAACTCAATTATCCACAAGAAAAGGGCCTTGAAGCTGCTCAAGGAACCCACACAATCAAATATATTTAAACCAATGGATAAGAATTACAACATACTTCAGTGAAAATCCATTTCAAACAAACGTTCAGTTCAGAAAAGTTGCAATTCTGTAGATTAAATAATAAGACTATACACCCAACCTTACACAATATAGAGAATATAAATAAGATAAGAATCACAAAGATTAAATAATAGGACTATACACCTAGACTTATACAATTTAGAGCATATAAATAAGATAGAATCACAAAGATTAAGTAATAGGACTATACACCCAGCCTTATACAATATAGAGCATATAAATAAGATAAGAATCTATCTGTCTTTTATTTATTTCAATATATATATATATATATATATATATATATATATAAGAAACCAAGCATCATTGAATCTTAAATGACTTTCAAAATAATTGACTCATCAAATCGAAAGACTGCTAAGTCTAATCAGAATTCTATCTCATCGGAACACTGCTGACATTGTTATACAAAAATTTCTTGCATATTTTTTAGTTATGAATCCAAATTATCTATGGAGCTTCAAATTATATACGAAACATATTGATAATTTAATTATGTATTTAATTATCTTACAATCAGACCTAATGAAATGAAACAATAAAATAAGCCTATGAAAATAAGATAAAGTTGCAAAGGACCTTAAGATAGAACAAAAAAATCAATTGCGAGGGCGTGAAAACTATAATGAAATGAAACAATAAAAGCAACCTATGAAAGTAAGATAAAGCTATTATAGGACCTTAATAAAGAACATAAAAAACAATTGCGAGGGCATGAAAACTCTAATGAAATGAAACAACAAAAGCAACCTATGCAAGTAAGATAAAGCTATTATATACGAAACATCTCGATGATTTAATGATGTATTTAATGATGATTCAATTCCTAGAGGAATTAATCTTATAATCAGGCCTAATGAAATGAAATAATAAAAGAAACCTATGAAATTAAGATAAGGTTGTAAAGGACCTTAAGACAGAATAGAGAAATTAATTGTGAGGGCGTGAAAGCTCTAATGAAATGAAACAATAAAAGCAACCTATGAAAGTAAGATAAAGCTATAAAGAACCTTAATAAAGAATAGAGAAAGAAATTGTGAGGGCATGAAAACTCTAAGATAAGAAGGTTATACTACCTAGTTCAGAAATCAAGTTTCCCAAGTCTCCATTTGGAAAGAGAATATAGTTGAGTTGGATAAGAGGCCAAAAGAGCATGATAGTTTATAGGTAGAATGCCTCAGAATCTCTGTACAAGCCACGGAGCAGAAGATAGTTTCTTTTACAACTCAATTATCCCCAAGAGAAGGGCCTTGAAGTTGCTCGAGGAACCCACACAATAAAGACAAATTTAAACCAATGGATAAGAATTACAACATATTGTACATTTTCACAGATAGACGGAAGCCAGCTATGTAATCCAAGGAATAACTTGTAGTAAGCTAAGTAATTATTTTACAACTCAATTATCCCTAGGAAAAGGGCCTTGAAGCTGCTCAAGGAACCCACACAATAAATACAAATTTAAACCAATGGATAAGAATTACAACATATTGTACATTTTCACAGATAGACGGAAGCCAGCTATGTAATCCAAGGAATAACTTGTAGTAAGCTAAGTAATTATTTTACAACTCAATTATCCCTAGGAAAAGGGCCTTGAAGCTGCTCAAGGAACCCACACAATAAATACAAATTTGAATCAATGGATAAGAATTACAACATACTTTACATTTTCATAGACAGATAGAAGCCAACTAGGTAATAAAAGGAATAACTAGTAGTAAGCTAAGGGTAATATAAGGTAAACATAAGGGAATATAACACCCTTACTTATAAGTAATAGATGAAGTGTGAAGTAATACCATTATTACGAGTTAATTGAGATAATTTACATCATTTATAACTTTTAGTTGAATTATAAAACATATATTACTTATATAACTAAAATGACTGGTTTCATTGGAACAATTACCTTATCAAAGGTATTTTAAGAAATGAACTAAACCATTTATTAAAAAAATAAATATTCATTCATAATTTAGTTGAAGTGGGAATTAATTTACCTACTTTACAGAAACTATAAGTGCTAGCTTTCACAAATAATTGAACATACATTAACAATAAGAAAACACTTTCTATTGGAATAAATTCACACACAGTTGAAAACAACAATGTCCTCTATTCACTAGTGACCTCTCTTGTACAATATCTGGAATAAATTCATAAGAGCCATACCTAGAAATAGATAGCACATGACGAGGAGGTAGACGAGGAGGTAGCGAGACATTGCAAATCGAGCATGTAGAGCAGACAATGAGGACATAGAGCAGGCAGAGCATGCTGAGGAGGCAGAGCACACCGAGGACACAGAGCTAACCCTACACAAAACCTGCAAACACAACAAACTGAAAATTATATTTAAACAACAAAAACAACCATAAAGAAAAAAATAACAAATTTACAACCTCTAACTTACCTTTGCACCTTCTCTTGCTCCCCTGCTATCCCCTGCAATAGCACAACACACCTAAACTGATTGAACAAATTGATCGAAAACTTAACACAAAGCTCTGAAACAACGCAACACACCACAGAGCTCTCCAACGGTAAAAAACTGATCGAAAACTTGTTGCAGCTTGGGGGGCAGTATATTTATAACAAAAAGTTTGGTTGAATTATAATAAAAGGTTCGACCGAACTAATAGCCCGACCGAACTTTTATTTCTGGTTTTCCTATCTCTGGCCAAAAATATGTTTACCCACGCCATCAATGTTAATGACAAAAAGAGTTGAGTCGAATTAATTTCAAAAGTTTGGCTGAACTGTTGGGAAAATGAAATTTTCGAACACGTTTCTCACTGAAGTGTAATCCAACTTCACATTTTTACCCATATGTATTGAAAAATGTCTATCTAAGCATGTTCAGAAGTGAATTAATGTTGAACTGTGTTAAAATAGATACATATAAAAAAAAAATCATAAAGAAATTAACTATTATTCACATAAACACAACATCAATATAGAGATAAACGTACCATGTATATTTTAACTTGGCTCATGAAAAAAATCCTAGGTCCAGTCTTTTCTATTAAGAGAAATTCAAGACTACAAAAGTGCAGCTTCTTCAAAGCCTTCTTTAGAAAATTTCAGGACCCTTTCTTAATAGACATGAAATATTTTATATAGTAAAATAAAAGTACAAAAATAGAAAATACATGAAGTACTAAGGAGGTTTAAACAACTCTCCTTAAAATAAGTAAAATAAAAACATAAATAGATTTTTTTGAGTGTCTCGCTTCAAGGGCATGATGTTGTCTCTGTTGCCATTTGTTCCTTGAGCTGAAGGATGTTTAACATAGCCTAAACTTTAGGAGGCTAGCTTGGCTTGATATGTAGATGTCCTGTATAGACTGCATCTGATAGAGGTGGTGTCACGTGGGATGAGGTGTCGGTTAGGTAGCACAGAATTAGACATTGATTATGTGGCTAAAATAAGTATTTACAATACTTTTCCTGATCTAGCTTTGCAAATTTTCTAATGTTTTCCTCCTTTTTTTTCGACATCTCTTGCCACTGCTTCATTAAATATTTCACAATATGGAGAGAACCAGGTGGGAATTTATCAAGTAAATTGGTAGCAATGAGATTATTGTTGTCTATTTCAACAATATTATTGGTGTTGTCGACAATTGTTGTCGCCCCTAGAGACAGCCTAGAGTTGCCATAGACCAGTGCCTAGGAAATCTTATCATAGCAAGGAGCACATAATATAGCTTGGGTGTCAATCCAAAAGGCTCCCTGCTATCTCTTGTAAAACAAGGAAATGGATTTAAATGGGACCAGAACTTACAGAAACTATCATAGGGAAAGTAATGCTGCAGAGACAAGATGAAAATTTCTAACACAAAAGCATCAGATAGCTAAGAGACAATTTACTGTAAAGAGGGCCGTTTCAATTAATATGCCACAAAAATCAAATATTAGAAGGTGAATGAGGTGAAAGAAAAATTAAGAAGATACTAGTCAACCTTGGGCTGATACCCAGATACACAACAGAACCATATATGGGCTTATCAATCTAAGAATCCATACATGAAAATGGAGTTTTAAAAGCACCCTCCCAAAGCAACTAATATAGAAGAAAGATGGTTGAGATGAATATGGAACAATATATCATGCATGAGCCATATTTAAAGTGCTTGACTGATTTAAGTATGGGCATCAACTAGGATGAATCCTTACCAAACCAGTGAGCCACTCGCATTCTAAGACATGATACAAGAAAGTGGATGAAATGAAATGTTATATTAAACCCATAAGAGAAAGTTACATACTGTGAAATACCAAAGACCAGAATCCTCATTACAGATAGAACTCCTCCTCACTGAGACCCTACGGGCTCTGAGCCTTCATACAAGAGCTTTTACAAAATGTATACAAGATGCCTTTCATAGCACAGCTTTCTGATAAAAATCTGGAACCCTTACAATGTCTTTCTTCCTCCTTTTTATAGAGGAAGGAGAAGAGAAACTAATAAAAGAAGTAGGTGAACACAATTAATTGTTTCATTAAAACAAAATGGCGGAAACATTTCGCGCCCATACTATTTGACGGCTCTAGGATGCTGCAGGCACTCTGTGGCTGCTCCATGAAGTAAATGCTGTGGGTGCAAGTTTCTCGAGGGGGAAGGTATGAAAAATAAAATATGTAACATTCTGTACTCTTCTGAGGGAAAAATATATTGAAATAAAACTTGGAGGGTATGATTTTAATGCACTTGTACTCTTTGCCTCCAAATCCCTAAATGGGGATTTAAAATCTTCAAAGCCGGACATTGAATTTCTCGATCATTCACTGATATTCGTGTGCTGTCCCATTAATATTTCCTGTTGCGTAATCTTTCTCTGGAATGCCTCTGGAGGGTTCCATGAATTTTGTCCTTACTTCTTTTAATAGAACTCATGTCGCAGCAGCTACTCTGAACTTCCCTCTTAAATTTCGCCATTGAAGGATCGTCCTTTGAGGTGTTCTTGGCCTCTGTAATGGAGGCGATGAATTATGGCAGCTCTTCCTCACCGTAAACCTGCAAAACCCACAAACACGTTAAAGAAAACTAGACACAGGGGTGGTGGATGCGATGGTGACCATAGAAATGGTGATACATACTGGGCGAAATGGTGAATAGATGGAGGGTGGCGGAAAACGCAGATAAATGGTGGAGCAATATTTTGCTGAAGGTTGGAAGGATACGTGAAATCTAACGAAGACAATGGATTGTTGTCCTTTTAACAAGAATATAGATGGGAGACTAACGCATGTACGATGGGAGTATGTGGACGGATGACATGGAGCTACAGGGTCGATGATGTGACAAGGTGTAAATACAAACCGTTCGATATTTGGGGGGAATCGATGGTGAAAACGCATCAAAGAACAATGAGACGGTGGGCTAGGGACACTGTAGACTGGATTTAACCCATGCACATCTTCACAGCGTGACGACCGTCGGATGACGGCTCACAAATCGAACGACTCTCGTTGATTTCGCTGCGCGACAATGACCGAATGATAACGCGCGAAATGGAGCAGTTTTGGGATCGTACATTAGGACACTTGGAAAGTAGCGTATGGAATCGCTGCGATTTGCAGAATACCGCCAGCCCTTCAAAAGCGGTGCGGAATAAACAGGCCAGTTTTGTAATGGGTGCGGGCGCGGGGACCACCATAGTAAATAAGATTCCAATCCGTTGATTTGTATTTTGATCCAACGGTCGAGGATGCACACGATAGGCATATACTCTTAAGCGCCTTCGGACTTAACCCTTGGTCCTAAGCCTTGATCACATTGGACAGCCAAATATCGAGGCCATGGATAAAAGGGGCAGGACCTCTTGTGACTTTAACCATGCATTTGCGGCACTTAATAACACATTTTAGGGGGCGGAAAAGGCGACGGTCAACAAAATGAAGTTCGTAAGCCATGATAGGGAACTTGAAAGTTTTTAGGGGGGTTGAAGACCAAAAATTTAAATGAGGAGCTGTCATGGAAAACATCGGCTCCAACTGGGGATGGCACATTCATCCCCGGATGTGTTGAGAACCTGAAGACCACCTGATTATCATTTATGTAAACTCTGTTCCTCAGCCCCTCTGCACTTTACTTCATAGTTCATCAGCACATCCTCCCGGATCAAACCAAAATCGAAACAAAACTTATATACAATATGGTACATCAGGCTTGCTCTGCTTGAATTAGAATTGGAAGTAGGGCTTGAGAAATTGGCAATTTACAGGGGCGTCAAGCAAGTCACCCTGCAAATTCTCCAGCTTGAAAGTGTTATTATCTCCCTGTTCCACGATTTTGAAGGGGCCAAACCAAAGGGGGTTGAATTTTCCATGCTTCCTTTTTCAGCCCTTCGGACATCGCATCTGAGCACCGGATCTCCAATCTGCAATTTCCTGTCTTTTGCATGCTGATCAAACACATGTTTCATTTTCTCCTGATATTCAGCTAGTCTCTGATTCACTTGGTCTCATGTTTCCTCTAATTCCACCAATTTATTGATTCTTTTGACCATATCATCAGGCTCTTCCTGACTTTCCTGCATGAAACGTGCCACTGGTAAAGCCAGCTGCACCGGAAACACTGCTGCTCGTCCATATACCAATTCGTATGGAGATTTCCTAGTTGCTCTCTTGCTGGTTATTCTATTTTCCCATAGAGAAAATTTCAACTGGGAATCCCAATTCTTCTGATACTCATTGATTGTTTTCTTCAAGGCCCGCACCAGAGTTTTATTAGAAGACTCTGCTAGGCCATTCCCTTGTGGATAGTAGGCTGTAGAATGATTCAATGTAATATTATACTGCTGATAGAAATTTACAAATTTTGCAGACTTGAAGGCCTGTGCATTATCAGTCACTATTCTAGGGGGACAGCCAAACCTGGATATGATGTTTTCTTCCATGAATTTTATGATGACAGTGTCAGTAGCATTCCTTGCAGGTATGGCTTCCACCCATTTTGTAAAGTAATATGTGGCTGTCAGTATCCAGTTATGTTGTCCACTTGATGGGGGATGAATTTCACCTATAAAATCTATTCCCTATTGTTGAAATGGTTCATCTACATGAACTAGAATCAAGGGCAGAGCTTCCAACTTCTGTTTCTCAGCAAATTTCTAACACTTATCACATGCTCTGACCCAAGCAAAAACATCTCCAAATAATTTTGGCCAGTAGAAACCAACCTTTAGGATTTTATGAGTTGTAGCCCTCCAGTTGTAGTGTCCTCCACAGATTCCTTCATGAAATTCTATCATTGTACTTTCTACTTCATCCTCTGTAAGGCACAAGAGTATAATTCTAGAAGGTTCTCTCCAATACAGCTGCCCATTTGCAACTATATACTTTTGTGATTGCAGTCTTAAAGCTCTGTATTTTGTTTCATCACAACTGGGAGGAAAACTGAGTGTCAAAAGATATTCTACTATTTCCTTGTACCAAGGACTGGTGAGATATTTCATGTGTACTTTCTGAGTATCCATCTCCAGCCCTTGCTGCTCTTCTTCTCTCTCAGACTCTTCATTTGCTACCATAGACATATTTATGCCTAGAGCCTGATAGTTTGATTCAGAAATTTTTTTGGGAAGGCCCTGTCCTTTAATTAGCTTAGTTGGACGGATGTCCAAATCATACTCCTGTATTTTTGCAATCCATCTCCCTCTTTTCCCTTCACTATCTCCCTGAATGAGAATGCCTTTGACGGCTGCTGTAGAGAGGACTGCAAAACATACATGCGAAATGCTTTAAGGGATTTCACCAGGGCATATGCCTACTTCCCTAATATATTATATTTCAATTCAGCATCATGAAGCACCTGACTAAAGAAAGCTACAGGCTGCTCATATCCTTCTTCATTTTTCTGTAATAACATTCCAGATACTGTATGAGGTGATGCAAAAGAAAAGATCATAAATGGTTTAGTATAATCTGGCCCAGCTAGCACAGGAGCTTCAGCAAATGCAGCTTTAATTCTTGTAAAGGCCTCCCGTGATTCTTGTGACCATTTCATTTCATTATTCTTCTTTAGCATATGTGTTATATGCCTAACTATCTCAGCATAGTTAGGAATAATTCTTCTCAGGAAATTTATCCGGCCTAAAAATACCTGTACTTATTTTTTATTCCTGGGAAGAGGAATACCATTTATGACTTATACTCTTTTGGGATCTATCCTTACCCCATCTTTAGTTACAATATGCCCTAAAATCTTGCCTTCCTCTAATGAAAATAAAGACTTTTGTGGATTAAGGTAAAGGCCATACCTTCTGCATTTTTCAAAAGTTCTTCGTAAATGCTCAACGTGCTCAGCATCATTTTTTGAAAACACTGTAATATCATTAAGGTACACCACCAGAAATTTATCTTGCTCCCCAACAAAGGCTATGTCCATGGCCCTTTAAAAAGTGGCCCTTGCATTAATCAATCCAAAAGGCATCCTGGCATACATGAATGTACCCCATGGTGTGGTGAAAGCAGTTTTCTTCTGATCTTCTGGGAGTACGGCCAACTGGTTATATCCAGAGAAACCATCCATCATTGACATTCTAGAGGCTCCACCCACTTTCTGCAGGATGTGGTCCATCTTGGGTAGTGGATAATTGTCTTTTAAAGATGCTCTGTTTAAATTCCTGAAATCCACACACAACCTTATTTATCCATTCTTCTTTCAGACAGGGACCAAATTAGCAACCCATTCTGAATACCTTAATGGCACAATTATTTTAGCCTTAAGCAGCTTCTTGATTTCTTTTTCAATGGAAGGAAGCAACAGAGGATTTATCTGTCTAAGATTCTACTTATAAGGTTTTGCATCTTCCCTCAGAGGAATTTTATGCTGCATTATGCTAATATCAAAAGTTTTAAGGTCCTGATAGGACCATGCAAATACATCCTTGTATGACTGAAATAATTTCAAGTATTTTTCCTTATATTCCTCTGGGACCTTCTTGGATAATTTGACAATTTTGGGCTCAACATTGGTACCCAGATTCAGATCTTGTACCCGATATTCTTCTACCACTTTACTAGGCAGCAATGAGACATCATTCTTATCAAATAATATTTCTAGAGGGACCAGCCCTCTAGGGATGACATTTCCTTTCAGCTGCAACACTTTACTATCTGCCATCTTCTCTTCCCAATTATTTTCTGAAACATTCTCAGCCTCATCTTCCTCACAATCATCAATCTCCATGTTGGAGAACTCTCCCACTGTCTCCAAGAATTTCTTCATCTGTTCATCATCCTCAAATACTTTCCAATGCTTAATATTATCTGGAATTGATGGTCTATAACGTACCTCTATTTCATACCTCAGGAGAGGATTCTGAGGAGGACGGAAAGTACTAGCAGCCACAGCAAGTGAATCTGCCATTCTATTATGCTCCCGGGGCATGAACAGGATATTAAATGCTGAGAAGAAATTCTCCACCATGTCCCATACTTCATTCATGTATGCCCTCAACCGAGGATGTTTGGTTTGACACTGGTTTCTGACTTGTCTGACCACTAGCTCAGAGTCTCCCAGAACTTTTAAACATTGTATGCCCATGCTCCTGGCTGTTTGTAATCCCAATAGAAGTGATTCATATTCAGCTACATTATTAGTAGCTTCATATTCCAGTTTAAAAGACAGTGGAATCCATTTACCTGCAGAAGAAATCAATAATACCCCAGCTCCGTTTCCTTCTCTTGAATTTGCTCCATCAAAATGTAAAGTACAGATTCCTGCTTCGTGGTTCCTTGAAGGCTGCTCAGTATTTATCTGGCAGAAGGAAGGTTCCTAAGCATAATTTTGATCTTCTTCTAGCATTAGGCATGAAAAATATCCTTCCTTATTATATACTGGTGAATTCTCTGAGCTGTCAGCCTTAGTCACCATCTTGACAAATATGGTCTCTCTATATGACCTCCTCTCCTGGCCACCAAAAATCGGAATAGTGGCATATGTTAAGTCTAATTTGAGTGACCCACCAATTTTTGTTCCCCATGACCTTGACAAAAGCATGCCAAAGCGAGCTGGGATATTAGCCACCACAATGTCCATTACTACACTTTTTTCTGGAATTTGGGCCAAATTGACCACTAAGTCTTTAATCATTCCCAAGAATTTAACTCTTTTGGAATAAAATGAATATAAGTCTTTATATGGACGTGTGATTTGTAGTCCTAGTTGTTCCATGACTGATAGGGGCATAAGATTATGGGAAGCTCCAGAATCTAACATACAATTGTGTAACAGCAGGTCATGAATCACTAGAGACACATAGAAAGGAGGAGTAGAGGGGTCTATCTCCTTGACATGTGGGCCAAAGACTATCATGGGTCTTTCTTCTTGGAGGTTAAGACTATCTAGAATTACTGGTGCTTCAGGAGGGAGCAATAAAGAAGTGACTTGAGATTGATATGCAGGTTGTTTCAACAACTCAGTCAGGGGAAATGGGATTTTGACTTTCTCAAGTTCTTTTTGAAGATTAAAAGCAGGAGGGAACTTTTCTATTACAACTTCTTTTGACTCTTTATTTTATACTAGAGGTTTAACTTCTTTTGATACAGACTTGACATTAGGAGGAGTGCCTACTTTTGAAGAAGAAGGAATTTGATCATTAGGTTCCAAATGTTTGTTTAGAGGACTCTTACCTTTGTCTGTAACTTTCTGCACTGTTGATTCCTTTTGAGCAGATGCTTCCTTCTGGGGAGGCTCTTCTTCTTGATCTTGAGTTTGAGTTCTCTTCCTAGAAGATCTGAGATCATATCTTCTATTAAAATGTGCTTGCATGAAATCATTAAACTGTTTGCAGTAATGATCGATTTTTGCATCTTCTGTGTCTCTGATCTCTTCTTCTTCTTGCAATGGGAATTCTACTTCATCATTGTTGGAGAAAGCAAGGTTTGAATCTTCTAGCTCATAGGCAACATCTTGAGCGGAATCATCTACTAGGCCTTCCAGGTACAATGGGTGTGGTACCTAATCATGCTGCTCCTTTGCTTCCCTTGGCAATATTTGCAGGGGTAGCTTTCTATACTGAGGATTGTAACCCCTATTTGGAGCATTCTGGAAATTCTTGGAGGCTGCATTATTGGTCTCCAATTCAAGCTTGACTAGTTTATTAGAAATATTCTTAATCATTTTGTTCATTTCTTCAATTTTATCTGAATCCTTGTCTTGATTAGAAGTAGATAATTCCTCCTTACCCCTTCTTCTGGTATCTTGTTCAGCTTTCCCTTTTAATTTTCCAGTGGAGGAAAATTTATCTTCCAACTCAAGAGCATCTGACTGAGCATCATCTAGGGTGGTAGGCTTCCTTTCTCTGAGAGAGAAACCAAAATCAGAGTCGAAGGCAGTTATGAAAACAACTTTGGCAGCATTCTGATGAGGCTTCATATCGGCAGGAAGGTTTATATATAGCTTATTAAATCTTTTGATAAATTCTGACACCCCTTCATTATGTTTCTTCTTAAGTGTATTGAACTCAGTAAGGCACTGTCCATGATCTTTCTTTTCTCCCCATTTCCTGAGAAAGGTATTTTCCATATCATCCCAAGTGGTTATGGAACGATTTCCTAATGTTTTGAACCATTTTCTGGCTTCACCATCCAGAGATTGCACAAATAGTCTTAAGACTACATCCAAATGTTCTACATTAAAGTTCTCTGCAAAAGAGCAGAAGGTCTCAAGATGTTTCTGAGCATCAATTTCATTTTCCCCAGTGAATCTGGGCAGGATATTCAAATAATCTTGTGGCATATCATTCAGCACTTGAGGCAATGCCAGGGGAGTATATTTGTTTAACAAAAAATCTGGAGCATTAGCCATTGGAGGAGGTGGGGGTTGTGCAACAATATGATGTACAAAGGGAGGAAGAGGTGGAGGTGGAAGTGGAGTATCGATAACAATGGGGATATACTATACAGAAGCCTGAGGTGTATATGGAAACAATTCACGATTAACAGGGGCTACTTCTATAACTTCTTTAACTTCCTCAGCCTCAGGAGTAGGATGAAAGTTTTCTTTATTTCTAGCACTTCCCTGGGTTGGGCTATCTGAGTAATATTCAGGGATTTCAGCACGGACCGATTTCTTTTCTTTCCAACTTCTTCTATGTATAATCTTTTCTGGGTCAGACACGGAAGGTGTCTTTGGCTGAGATGTATCTGACCTCAAATGTGGCTTACGAGGAGCCAGGACTACCAATAGATTTAACAAATAAACAACAGTGGAGTTTCCAAGGTGAGAGATATGCAACTCTTCAACTCTTTGTGCTCACTTGATTAGAGAGTGAATATGATTTGTCGAGGACCAGGGATAATGATTTTCTTGACTTCGTCCCCGTCAACAGTGCCAAAAAGATGTTGTCGACAATTGTTGTCGCCCCTAGAGACAGCCTAGAGTTTCCATAGACCAGTGCCTAGGACATCTTATCATAGCAAGGAGCACATAATATAACTTGGGTGTCAATCCAAAAGGCTCTCCTGCTATCTCTTTTAAAACAAGGAAATGGATTTAAATGGGACCAGAACTTACGAAAACTGTCACAGGGAAAGTAATGCTGCAGAGACAAGATGCAAAGTTCTAACACAAAAGCATCAGACAGCTAAGAGACAATTTACTGTAAAGAGGGCCGATTCAAGTAATATGCCACAGAAATCAAATATCAGAAGGTGAATGCGGTGAAAGAAAAATTAAGAAGATACTGGTCAACCTTGGGCTGATACCCAGATACACAACAGAACCATATATGGGCTTATCAATCTAAGAATCCATACATGACAATGGCGTTTTAAAAGCACCCTCCCAAAGCAACTAATATAGCAGAAAGATGGTTGAGATGAATATGGAACAATATATCATGCATGATCCATATTTAAAACGCTTGACTAATTTAAGTATGGGCATCAACTAGGATGAATCCTTACCAAACCAGTGAGCCACTCGCATTCTAAAACATGATACAAGAAAGTGGATGAAATGAAATGTTATATTAAACCCATAAGAGAAATTTACATACTGTGAAATACCAAAGACCAGAATCCTCATTATAGATAGAACTCCTCCTCACTGAGACCCTACGGGCTCTGAGCCTTCATACAAGAGCTTTTACAAAATGTATACAAGACACCTTTCACAGCACAGCTTTCTGATAAAAATATGGAACCCTTACAATGTCTTTCTTCCTCCTTTTTATAGAGGAAGGAGAAGAGAAACTAATAAAAGAAGTAGGTGAAAACAATTAATTGTTTCATTAAAACAAAATGGTGGAAACATTTCGTGCCCATACTGTTTGACGGCTCTAGGATGCTGCAGGCACTCTGTGGCTGCTCCATGAAGTAAATGCTGTGGGTGCAAGTTTCTCCAGGGGGAAGGTATGAAAAATAAAATATGTAACATTATGTACTCTTCTGAGGGAAAAATCTGTTGAAATAAAACCTGGAGGGTATGATTTTAATGCACTTTTACTCTTTGCCTCCAAATCCCTGAATGGGGATTTAAAATCTTCAAAGCCGGACATTGAATTTCTCGATCGTTCACTGATATTCGTGTGCTATCCCATTAATATTTCCTGTTGCGTAATATTTCTCTGGAATGCCTCTGGAGGGTTCCATGAATTTTTTCCTTACTTCTTTTAATAGAACTCATGTCGCAGTAGCTACTCCGAACTTCCCTCTTAAATTTCGCCATTGAAGGATCGTCCTTTGAGGTGTTCTTGGCCTTTGTAATGGAGGCGATGAATTATGGCAGCTCTTCCTCACCGTAAACCTGCAAAACCCACAAACACGTTAAAGAAAACTAGACACAGGGGTGGTGGATGCGGCGGTGACCATAGAAATGGTGATACAGACTGGGCAAAATGGTGAATAGATGGAGGGTGGCGGAAAACGCAGATAAATGGCGGAGCAATATTTTGCTGAAGGTTGGAAGGATACGTGAAATCTAACGAAGACAATGGAATGTTGTCCTTTTAACAATAATATAGATGGGATACTGACGCATGTACGATGGGAGTATGTGGACGGATGACGTGGAGCTACAGGGTCGATGACGTGACGAGGTGTAAATATAGACTGTTCGATCTTTTGGGGGGAATCGACGGTGAAAACGCATCAAAGAACAATGAGACGGTGGGCCAGGGACACTATAGACTGGATTTAACCCATGTGCCTCTTCACAGCGTGACGACCGTCGAATGACGGCTCGCAAATCGAACGACTCTCGTTGATTTCGCTGCGCGAAAACGACCGAATGATAACACGCAAAATGGAGCGGTTTTGGGATCGTACATTAGGACACTTGGCAAGAAGCGTATGGAATTGTTGCGATTTGCAGAATACCGCCAACCCTTCAAAAGCGGTGCGAAATAAATAGGCCGGTTTTGTAATGGGTGCGGGCGCGGGGACCACCATAGTAAATAAGATTCTGATCCATTGATTTGTATTTTGATCCAACGGTCCAGGATGCGCACGATAGGCATATACTCTTAAGCGCCTTTGGACTTAACCCTTGGTCCTAAGCCTTGATCACATTGGACAGAAAAATATCGGGGCCATGGCTAAAAGGGGCGGGACCTCTTGTGACTTTAACCATGCATTTGCGGCACTTACTAACACGTTTTAGGGGGCGGAAAAGGCGACGGTCAACAAAATGAAGTTCATAAGCCATGATAGGGAACTTGAAAGTTTTTAGGGGGTTTGAAGACCAAAAATTTAAATGAGGAGTTGTCATGGACAACAATTGGCAACATCTCTTGCCCTACATATTTCCATCTTTGGATGTTTTAATTATATATCCCAATCAGTGAATAGGATTTCCTTCTTGGAATCCTCAATCCTGGGTAGATTGGCCTTTCGGCCATCTACCGTATCCTACCAAGTGATACTTTGAGAGACTTTGTCATCAATTTCATTAAATATTATCCTTTGGTTAGCTACTTGATTCATCAATGAATCAATTTTTTCGCATATCTCATTGATGTGAGTCAATATTTGACAAAATATCACTTGTTGTTGAACCAACAAAGTATTGAGTTCGAGAGCCTCTTTTCTGATATCATCCACCTTTGGATTATCCTCTAACTATTCCACTTTAAATTGTAGCTAGTGAATTTGAGCATCTTTGGCACCAATTTCATATTGATGTTGCAGATTTAATTCATCCATGATTTTCTGGGGCTGTGACACTTGGGTTTGCAATTCATGGTCAATTCTCTATTTCTCTATCAGCAACTCTTGTTCTAGTTGTAGGATTCTCTCATCCTTTTCTTTAATCAATTGCTAGATTTCTTTGTCAATTGTATAAAATGCATAAGCACTTGAAACCTAAGTGAACCTTGTTAGGTCTTGAGATGCATAGGCTTGCGGATCCTTCCATACTACCTCCATGGGCACATTACCAGGGAATAAAGCTTGTGATTTTTCAACTCTCCTCATTTTTCTTTGTCTTATCATTACAACCTTATGTTTGGGGTTGTAAAATATATCTAAAGGAGGGATCCTTCTATATTTAATAAAATTTCAGATGTTGGGTAGGCCAAGATGAATTCAACTCCTTCTTTGCTAAAAAAATTGTCAGTAGACCCAATATTAAAAGGGTTCTAACATTTTTCTTGAGGTGTTTCGACTGTTTCTTGAGGATCTATGATTATCACCTCTTGTTATCCTTTAAGTTCCTCGCTAAATTTATACCAAAATTTATCTAAACCACTGTTGATCACTGGCTCACCAATCTATACTTCAGTTGATTTGACTTCCTTTGTCCCCAATAGGACATTAGTATCCTTGGGAGGTTGTTCCAACTCTGTTATTTTTGATAAATAGGTTGGGACACCTTCAAGATGTCAAGAGGAATTATTTCTAACCTTTTGTTCCTGTATTCTTTAAACTGGGTCAATTGTTCATGAATAAGACAGATTTCTGCTAATATTTCAACATGTAAATATTTCTCAGCAGTTTCAAACATATCATCTTAATGATCATTTTCATGAATGAATTGCCTTATCCTTTACCTAAGTTGTAACATTTTGGGAAATTTTGTTTGGATCAAACTATCTATTAGGAACTGTAAATAACTTCAAAAACTGGATTTAACCTATTTCTATTCGAGCATGTTTGAAATTTTCTAATGCATAAACACCACAATGAATGGGGAAAGTAGGCCAGGAAGCTTTCTTGGCCTCTTTCAAGGCTTTAGTCAATCCATGCCCTACTATCTAGTAAGATTTTTCCCTTGTGAGGAGCTTGTCTGGTACATACAATGGGAGGACATGAGGTTTGGTTAGGCTTCCATAAACTCTTACATAAGTAAATAGTTCTTCCCTAAACAGATTTACTATGGATGCGAAATAAGCTTGGTCTTATTTCAACAATATTGGGGCTTTCTCATTAAAAACAACTTGAAAGAGTGGCAGAATGACTCCAGTGACAAATTATGTAGAAACTAGATTCATACTTGGATTCCCAGAGAATATTGTGGTAAACATGAATGGGAGTGGGGTCTTGGATGGTCCATTTCCAACCCATGGTTGGAAAATGAAAAGTGAAACACACAACATCCATGATATAAGCATTCATAAAAAATGGGGGGAGTACCTTGGAGGTAAAAGAGTGTTTTTTTCTATAATTAAGGATGTGAGAGGAAATATTGTTTGACAATATGGTGCTCCAATCTATACGATATTATTATGACGCAGCTTCCATGAGAGGTACTCACTCAATTGAAAATTTACTTGTATTGGGGGAACAAAACTTCCTACAAATCATAGCAGCAACATAGCAGTAGGGACCAGAGAGAGAGGCAGTAGAATACATACCATTTTCATCATGCTTGTGTTTTTTAGGGTTATGCCTCCATTTCTTAATCAGGTATGTTTGGAGCTTGTTGTCCTTTGCAAATTTATCAAGAAAAGCCTTGTCATAAGTTAGTTCTGGTCATTGCAGTATTATATATATATATATATATATATATATATATATATATATATATATATATATATATATATATATATATATATATATATATATATATTACCTTACTTTGGATTTACATGCGTCCACTACTCTTATCCATTTCTCATACTGCGGAAACTATGTTTACATAGGTTGGACCAGATACCTAGTGGGATTTCTCATATGCAACTTTTCATAAAGTTACAGAGAGGACTTTTTAGTTTTCATTTTAAGGGACAGAATGCCCTCTGTGTAAAATTTTAATTTTGAGTAGCTCTTGTTTAAACTGTGTAATTTTTATGAACTGGAAGATCTACAAGGATGTAACTATATGGACTTCTCATTTATAGTTGTTTTGAAATATACCTTATGTGGGTCAGCCATATGATACATTTTCTTTAAATCCTATGCCTTGAATGACCCTATCAATGTATCTCTTGAGGTTATAAATGTTCTATCGCCAATATTGACATTATCAATTACCCATTTTACCATATCAGTATATGGTAGAATATTTGGGCACGTGGAAATTATGTGAAGGAAAGAATTGACAATGTCGACGATAGTAGCTTCTAAAGAATTAGGGGAATCAGTTGTGGCTGCCCTCTAGACTGCCCTAGGTTTCTCATCTTCTACAAGATTATAAATTTATTCCCATGTCGAAGAACCACTTTTCGTTGTGCATGTAGTATCTAAAAATATTGGCGACATCTCTATCATGTCCGAAGTGGAAGGTGCGGGATTTGGAGGAGCCATAGATTTCTTCACTTTCTTTGTACCTTTAGACATTTCAGGGGAATTTAGTTTTCTAGACTAGCCTACAACTAGGGAGAACAGGGAGTGAAAAACAATATTTGAAAATGCAAGAGAAATTTAGCAATAAAACTGAAGTGATGGCGAATATAGTGTTGCATGCGTATAAATCCTAAACATTAATTAATCATTCATTAAATAATTTTGGAGGCTCGAAGATGTTATATCATTATGATTGTGCATTTATGAAAAATGTGGGTTCATGTGCCTGATATGGACATTTAAGCATTTTAAATTAAAACATCCTTGATCGCAGTTTTGTATGTGAGCTAAGTCTTTAAAAAATACAACGCACTTGTTTCACCGATATTCAATCAAGCTATTCCCTTTTTAAATAATTCTTTTGAAATTATTTATTAAGGGTTTTAATCACAATTGGAATGTTGGCGTGGGAAGAGCGATGGATGATTTGCAATGTGATATTTATATCGCAATAGCAATCTCAGCAAAATGAATGGCGGAAGTAAAATGACATTTGGTAAAAGCATGATGTGATGTATCGCGTCGAGAAATCAGAAGTGGGTGCAACGTATGGTAGCAGGGGGAATTGCAATCTACAATTTGCGATGAGTGACGTGGAAAAGGGCAGGTCCCGCCAAATGGATCTTTATGAAATATAACTTGTCGAGGGAATTTTTCCTATGTTATCAATTATTCCTCTTTTATCACATTTTATTCTTTGGAAATCCTTTTGCGCGCTTTATGCCTTTTTCGTAAATATCACATCACAAAATTTATATGGAGTGCTTTACATGCTGCCTGCTACGATTTGTGATTTGCGATGAAGGTTTTTTTTTGGGTTTTTTCCGCTTAAGTATTTAGCCAATAAGCTTATGACTTTAATTTTTCAAACTCATATTCCTATCTTATAAATCACATAGTGTTTTATTGTCTTAATCTAAAAAAAATTGAAAGGGTCCCCATTATTTTCTAAGTCATCTATTCACAAATAATGGGAGTTTGTTGAATAACACAACAATTGGCCATTCACTGGAAGAATCAATTATCTATGATTTATATAAAAATGAATTTTTGAAAATTCTGAATAATTAAAAATAATTAAGGAAATGAAAAATTATTTTCGAAATATTTCGATAAGTAAAATTACTCTAAATTATAAACCCATTTTATTATGATCCTTTAAAAACCTTGTAAAAATTAAAATCTTGATTTCCCTATATTAGTCATTAAATAGTTAAAGAGATAAAACAGGGGGTTGTTTGTGACTTAGAATTTTGATATACTCATTTTGTCATAGGTATAGCCACTGCTACTAGCATGCGTTCATAGCCTCGATAGGGTTACATTTTAATCAGTCAATTCAAGGTTATTTTTAAAATTTTATTCTTAAAAAGGTGTTGTCCTAGTTTGGTGGCTAGATGGTGACAATGCCATTCACTGGTTGTAATTGGACTCAACAAGCTATCTAGTAATGAGACCCCTTGTCTTACAGTTAAAAAAATAATCATAAGCCATCACCCTAGTTTGGTATGCAATAGTGGTAATGTCCTCCTATTATTTTCTTATGATCATGGTAAGTAGGCTCATGATCAAACCTCTTATCTTTTTAAGTTTAATAAATTTTTGAATTACACTCTAAAAATAGTATAATTAATGGATGGGGAGAATCATCAACTCCTTAAGAGTTTTTGGATGACAATTTAAGAGTTAAATATGCTTAGTAACAAATAGTATTTACTTTGTAAAAGTAAACCTTTTATGATTGATGATAAGATGAAAATATTAACTATAAACATTCCGGGAAATCACATAAGAAATTTTGGAACCGACGCGTTTCGAACTACCAACTGTAGTTCATCATCAGGATAATGAAGATTCGCTGATCTAACTTACACATTTATACCAGGAAGAGAGAAGCAATGGTCAAAACCCAAGAAAAATTAAAAATGTTAAAAAACGGTAAAAAATAAGAATAAAAAATATAAAATAAACTAGAATTATAATTAACCCAACCTTAAAATTACAAGTGTTAAAAACGGTCAGAAATAAAAATAAAAATATAAAATGAACCAAAAATATTACGAAACAACCAAGAAAATTATAAAAATTCCAGACTAAAAACTACAATAAACAAGTTTAAACCTAAATTAAATCATCAAGTCAAAAGTAAAAAAATCAATGTCAAAGTCATAAATTATAAATCAATAAATAAATAAAATAATAAAATGAAATAAAAATAAATGATTTAATCACTAAATAATTTAATAAATCAATAAATAAATACATGAAAAAATAAAAATAAATTATTTTTATTTTATTTTGACATTAATTATTTAATTTAATAAATTAAAATAAATAAATCAATAAAATAAATAAAATAATAAAACGAAATAAAAATAAATGATTTAATCACTAAATAATTTAATAAATTAATAAATAAATACATGAAAAAATAAAAATAAAATATTTTTATTTTATTTTGACATTAATTATTTAATTTAATAAATAAATAAATAATTAAAATAAATAAATCAATAAGTAAAATACAGTAAAACTAAAATAAAATAAACTAAGTAAAATAAAAGAAATAATAATAATATAATCACATTAAAAAAGAAAGAAAGAGAGGAAGGACTCTTACAAGGAGTGAAGATATGGAATCCAACAACTACTAACTTTCCATCGGTCATCCCTGTTAGACTCCTATACCAATAGGTGTCATTTTTCATGATTGACTTGTTGAACTATGCAATATGTTCAAACCTTTTTCTTGTTGCAAAGGTGTTCCATATTCTTAAAAAATCAAAAAATCAAAAATTTTTAAAAATGTAAAGAGGGTATACCCTAAAAGAAAAATCAAAGGGTGAAAAAATAAAATTGGCCAAAAAAGTGAAAGAAAATGAACCCCATCAAAAGAAAGGCCAAGGAAAGTGTGCAAGTCTAAATGCCACTACTTTTTGCTCTGATGTAATAAACAAAATTGTGTGCAGCTTGTCAAACTTTTGCCACAATTTATGAAGAGTCAAACTGTTTAAACTTGACTCATTCATTTTTCAATTTCATGCTGTAGAATAGAGAATAAATATCTAGCCAAATAGTTTAATCTTGGCAGATAAGTAGATAGGTAGAGTAAATAAAAGGAGCTCAACAGTTTAATCTGAGCCCTTGGATGTAATAAGGTTAGAATTAGATAGATTTCCATATGTAAAAGAAAAAGTGTGATAAGGGTTTGCCAGTCTAAGTGCACCCTAATAAAGAAGAAAAATGGTAGAGTAAAGTAGGTAGGGTAGGTAGATGATGTTGCAGAATTACATGTGATGATCAATGGCTTTAGATGTGTGAAATCTTTTATTTTCATCACAAAGTGCAAAGGCAAACACTCCACTGGAAGAATTTCAAAGCAAGGCAAAGTCAAATTATTAACTTCCCTTCTCATTTTTCCCTAAACATTTCACTAATTTCCCCTAAGTGCTAAGGTATTTGAAAATTAAAGGGGCTCAAGGCATTTCCTTGACTTTTGGAGGGACCGGACCCTCGGCCCAATAATTGGAAAAAACCTAAGTACTTAAAATCATTCATCATCACACTCATTTACTTCCAAAAATTCTTTTCCTAAGTAAAATCCCATTTTACTTAGGAAAATCATGAGATATTTCATAAAAACCCTCAGAATCACATTTTATCCTAAGTTTAAGTGATGAAGTGATTATAATGCAATTTGCTTCTAAAAAATTCACTTTCTTAGTTATATTAATGTATTTTGAAGTTTACCTTGTCCCCTTGTCATATCAACATTAATTTTATTTATTAACTCCTTATAGAAATAACTCTTTCCTATAGTATATAACTCCATTTATGTAAATATCCCAAAAAACCCATATATTATAGTTTTAACCAAAGTATTTATTTACCACTTGTTTAAATAAAAACCCACTTTATATCCCCTTTGGTTAAAATATATCGTTATATGTTAAATCCCGCCCCCTATGGTAATTGGATTAATTTAATTCAATTATCGTATAGTAAAAATATTCAAAAAAATGATTTAAACGTATGATTCATATGTTTAAAACAAAAAAATAAAACCCGAAGTTTAATTTAAAATAAACTTCGAACGTAACCCATCCCGCGCGCATTTTTCACCCCCGACCCTCGTCGTACAAGGGATTAATTAATCCTTATGATTAATTAATAACCGACCCCCGCCAATCAAAACACTCCCGAAATGATTAATTAATAAAAAATCACATCAGGCCCGCCCTATTAACTCCCCGTCAACTTCACGCCCCGACCACCGTTCGATCACTCGCTCCAAGATCAACGGCTGTTGATAATTCTGGCCATCCTCTATCCGAACAATAACTCGTGAAATGCCGGTGGTTTTCAAACAGTGCCCTGACCACGTGTCCTTCATCCTGTGGAATCGTTGCCCCTCCGCTCAATACCGCCTTCCCTCAAAAATGGTGCAGAATAAACCGCTTACCACCTTTCCCTCCCGTGACTCATCTCCCGTACACGCTGACGTCATTTATTATAATAATAAAATATTTTCCATCCTTTGACATTGTGAATAAAACAAAAACCCGCGTCTTTTTCATTATTTTGTACGCAGAAAACGAATTTTCCCTCCATGCAAAGAATTTCGAAAAATTGACTGTCAAGTACCATTTAACTGAATTCTGCTGAAGACCATTGCCAAACCAGTATTCTAGCATCCACCCGTCGCCAGCCTGTACCTGTTAAACATAGTTCATCCCCTAAAAACAGGTATTTACCCCATTTCTCATTTTAACTCTGTGAAATCCTGACTTTTGTTTTAAATTCCGCACCAAAGGCTGCTACAGAGATAATTTGAGTTTTCTCTTTTCCCATAATTTCAAATTGCGTCCCCAAAAAACCTGTTATTCTGCTCAATTTTTCACCATAAGCCGAATTTCCATTTTTGAATCCACAAGAACCAAAAATGGAAGTTCCTATGGCTTTAAACATCACCCCATTGAACGCCCCTCACAGAGACTTGGATTATTTATCATTAGCCGACAAAGATTTCCAAATTAAAGACCTGGCTTTTAGTGATAGTCCTCTTCGAATTTTTTGTCGCTGCAGAGACAATTATTTGAATGGCTTGGATATGATTGGGTTATGGGAATCTAATCTTCCCAGGTACCTTTTTCCCTCTGTCCATATTTTCCCTAAAATAATCCATTTTTGCCATGCAAACTATGATCCTAACCAAAGAGCAGTCTTATCCCCAAATCAAGATGTCCTTTTCCCAATTACTGCTCAGTCTATCAATGAGATGCTACATTTTCAACCTGATCAAGCGCTCACTCCCCTATCCATGGGAGATTTACTTGAAAAATCCACTAAACTATCCCATGAATAATTAAGCCACATCTGCCAGACCTTTATGCTGCCTGATCATCAGCCTAAAGGCCCTCGCCCTTATGGGTATGCTTTTTTCACTGAGGAGGGTAGACTTGTTTTGGAAATGATATCCTTTATAATGGGCTTTAATACCAGTGAATATGTTGACCATTTAACTCTAGTATTATTGTCTATTTTTACCCCTGGACAGCCTCCTGCTGTCAGGTATGACTTTGCATCATACATTGCAGATAAAATCCATGATCAATTCATGAGATTAGAAAATGAGAAAGTGTTCAAGTATTCCTCTGTCATCTACCACCTCATGCTCTATTATCAGTCGGAAAATTTCCCTTTCTATATTAAGAATCTTGATGCCCAAGGGAATCCTAGGTCTGTTATCTTTTGGTCAGCCATCACTCATAGTTCTCGAGATTCTCCCTATTCCTATAATGATTTCATTGATCTTTTTATACACCCTGCAACCACCTTGTTGACAGGAGTTTCTCCTCCAAGACTCAGCAATGAAATCAAGAAAACTTTACAGCTCTCAAAACAATACAAATTTGGTGATTGGTACTTATACCAAAATCACACAGAAGTCAGAATATATGGATGTGAATTATGTCCATTCAAATTGCCAAAATATGTCCCCATGAGAATCTTTGCATTAGAATATTTCAGGCAGATGAACAATTCTGATATAATTCATTTTTGTAATGCAAAGAAGAAGGCTCAACTCCGGATCAAAAGTCAATTAGGTCCCTTTATTTGTAACTCTAGGGATGCAGGGGAAGAAGCTGAAAAGATATTAGAAGACCGTTTCAGATTACAAAAGAGTTTCTATTGGGTACCTTATGACCCATTCAGCTTCATTTGTGATAAAAGAATGAAAAATAAATCAGCACCATACATACATCAAAGAATCCCAGAGATTGAAAAATATGCTAATACAGATGAATGGATAGAAGGAACATTGATAGAGCAGGATATTGAGCAGGTCAATGTAGACAATGTTATGAAAGATCTTGAAAATATGCTTCACCTAGACTCTTTTGCACAGGTACCAAGATCAAAGGTTGGTCCTTCTTCAGCAGGAATTATTCAGCAGGAGTTACAAGAAAACATTGCAGTATCATCTAAGGGAAAAGAGAAAGAGGTTGATATACAAGTTAAAGAAACATTCACTATGACAGAACAACCTCAAACTTCCAAGGGACAGGATCAAGTACAGGTTTCTTCCGTTCAAACCAATCCAGTAGAAATTTCAATTTTGCAGACTCCATTAAATGTGGAAAAAGGAAAAAAGAGAGAAGCTGAAGCTACTACCCCTCTCACTGGATCTTCACAACAGCCTCAGGCCAAGAGACAGAAATTGAATACTCCTCCAGAAATAGAATCTATTGATGAAATACTTGATATTCAAGGACCAGAAAAATTGGGCAGTCAACAAACAGGTACAGTCAGTGGAGCATCCACTACTTCACAAAGGAAAGAGCTACAAAAGCAACTGAGTTTTGAAATATCTTCTTTCAAAACACCAGTTAAAGATGCAGGAGATATAAAGAAGAAATTTATCAATATCAAGGCCAGGAATGATCCACTGAGAATTCAAGTATATAATCAATATCTGAAAATGGCTCCAAAGAATCAAGAAAGATTGATGTCAGCTTTTGACATCCAACAGGGAAAAATTATAATGAGCCATTTCAAACCCAAGGTGCAACAACCCCAAACAGCTGTTGATTATATTAGGAAAAACTTTGAAGTCCTAGCAAAGGATATCCATCCTTTAGATCAGATTGAGTTACATAAGCAGACTGGTGAAATGATCTATTCTACTTTGACTGATAAGGCAATGGCAGCTCACAGGTTACAGGATTCTTTGGAGAACAACAATACACAGTTACAGCTTGAAAAGGCTTCTTCTCAAGCCAAAGACATCAGGATAAAAACATTGGAAGAAATAATAATTGGTTTGGGACACAATCCAAAGGATGTCAAAGGTATAGAAGCTCTAATCAAGAAAAAAGATGATGGCATTGCAGCTTTGAGAAAGCAGTTGAAATTGCCAGCCTCCAGACCTCCTCAAACTGAAGAAGTAATAAAGAAGAATTCTGAAGAAGAAATGATGGAGTTGCTCTTGAAAATGAATGAGCAACTGACTGAAACAGAAAAAGAGCTTGAACAAGCTTTAAAAGACAAGCAATCCAGTGTTCTAGCATCTACAACAGAGGTTATCACAGGTACAACAAGTCAACCAACAGGTCAATCAACAGAGCCATCACAGGTAAATACTTCAAATTTGAGTACATAAGAACTAATAAAATCAATGAATGACTTGAAACTTCAAGTAACAGAACTTCAGCGCACAAAGTTACAGCTTATTAATTTGGAACAGAAATATGATCTTTCAAAAATGATTGTTTCTGACAAAACAAGAGAAGTCAAAAAGTTGGAAAAATTAGTTAAAGCTTTGGAAAGGGATCTCACATTGGAGAAACCTTTAAGAGAAATAAATGAGATTCTTTGGGATGATATTATTTAGTCAATAAAAGATATATGGTCCTCAATCTAGATAATATACGAGCAGAATGATTTGGTCAAAGTAGCTCTAGATGAAGTTGAAACTACACGAGCAAAATTAGGAAATAGGCCTGAGGAAGCCAATCAGCTCATACAATTTCTAAACACCCAAACCAGACAGCAGCTTGCAGATCAAGGTATTCAAGACAGGACTGCAACAATCTTGGAGATAAAAAGAGTTTTTACTAAAAGAACTCTTATGCAAAATTTAGAACGAAGGTGTTTTGACATGCAAATTGAAATCATTGCTTTCAAAGAAAGGTTTAATGTTTTATTGAATAAAGGGTTGCCCATCCCTATGGTTTCAGAAGATAAAATAATGGACCTGGAAACTTATGTTAAGAAATTGGACATACATGCTCACAATCAAGCCAGTTCCTCAACCATTTCATCAGAAGCAAAATTACCTACAGGAAGGAATCTTCATGACAGATTAGAGAATTTGTTCTATCTTGAACGTGAAGTAAGACATTTGTTTCCTAATCAGCCTAATTTCTTCAGATATACCGAGGCTGGTGAAACATTAAGGAAGCTTCAACGGACCAAAATAGCAGAAGATAAATGGTGGGAAGATCTATTGGAAATTTTGTAAAATTTATCCTTATATGAAATTTTGCCTATTTACTACAGTATAAAGGATAAAGGGACAAACAAAGGTCAAAGAGTATCAGTTCAGTTAAAGTGTATCAATAAGAACAAAGAGTATCAGTGAAGCAAGTCAATTAGAACAAATTTACTGAAGAGGACAACGATGAGCTAAAATATAAGTCCTGCCTCCAGCACAATCTCAAAAGGAGGAAACAACACAACATCAGTTGCTTTTTGTCTTATCTACGAGACCATTTGTCTCTATTTTTATTGTAACTTATTTGTGAGTCATCTTAGATTATATCTCGTTTTGTTAAGCGATATTTTGTATAATTCTTTGTATGAATACTTCACTCTTGGAAGTGTTTTGTGTGGATTCTTATACTCTGATGTAACATTGAATATTTTGGAATAAAGAGCTTTGGAGAAACTTTTTGTGGCAAAACTAGACAAGGAATTGAGGCAGAAGACTTTTCTCAGGATTCATGCGTCAATTGAAGGATCAATAAGTCATTTCTATCTCATGTTTTGAAGTTTAATATTTGTTTACAATATCATCTGTGTTTCATTATCTTGATATTTAACGAAAAATATTAAATCAGAAAGTACTTAGGTGTAATCTGATTTCAGTCGTTATTATTCTAAATGTTTTCTTCTAAACTAGTTTAAACAAGGAATTCTTAATTGCTCCTGTTTGTCTAGTTTATACATCTTTGGTTATTTAGTAAAGAATACTTAACTGCTCTTTATTGATAATCAATCTATTTCTCTTCTCTTGAATGTGTTGAAAGATTCTTTATTGCCTTTCATCCATTTGAATTCCATTCCATTCACTTTAGATCTATAATTGTTTCTAGTTTGATTATCTTTCCCTGATAAACCATCTTTTGTTAAAAAACTTAAGCCAGTGCAGCCAATGCTTTGACTCCATTAGCCCAATGGACTGAAACTATTTGTTCTTAATCTTAGCTAAGAAATTCCATCAACCCAAACAAAATCAAAACCCCTGAACTTTACAACTAGCCTAATATCTTGTAAAAACAAAGCTATATTTTATAGAGAGAGCCCTCTCTGGATATAGATTGGCTAGATTCTGTATCTGAAGGTTGGTTTGTGGTTACCTCGGACACCTTTCCTCTTCTAACAACTTCAACAAAAATCTGAGAGATAACATAGTGGCAACCATACTGGGGAACTGAATCATTTTATTGTTACTATTGTTTGATTTATAGACTACAGACGGAGCCTGAAGATTAGCCAGGTAGCCTTTGAAATGCTTTTTCTTTGCAATTGCATAGTAAATAAATGCTACTTCAGTCAATCTCTGGTCTAGTTTATAGACTAAACTTTGGTTTCATATATTCAATCAGTTTCTCTAGTTCAATAAATCTTTGAGAAAATTTTTAATATAAAATCTTAAATTTCTTGAAGACTTTGTCGAATTTGTATTTTCCATTCCATTTTAAAACAAAAACCAAAAATATAAATCATCCAGAAAAATGGCTTCAGAAAGGACTCATTATACCAGGTCAAATCTTGACCCTAATCCACCACCTATATTTGAGAATCCAAATATGATTTCCAGAATTCTAATAAGACAAGAGAGTGAAAAAATCTCTGGAAGTTCTCGACCTCTTTTTAGATCAAACTCTTGTCCTCTGAAGTTTATATATCTTGAAGACGAACCATTTGATGAACATTTTGAAACTTCTCTATTCGTACATTTTTCTGAATCTGAGTTGTCCAATCTTGTTCCTGATCCATTATTTCTTGAAGATTTTCAATTTGAATTTATCACTTTACATCTTGACAAGCATCTACAAAATTCCATTCAATCCGAACAGACCTTTGAAGGAACTTCAAACACTTCTGTAATTACTGCAGCTTCCCCAAGTTCATCTACTTTTCCCCAAACTTCTCAAACACAAGCCACTCCTTCTACTCCTCCACCCACTACTTCTAGACCATCATCACATGTTATTCCATCACACCTTCCGATGGCAAATAGATATGCTCCTTTGAGGTTACCGGCTAATCCAGTAGCTTTACCCCAAGACTATCAGAGTAAAATCACCCCTTTCGATGGTTCTGGTACTTACACCGCTCAACAACATACCAAAAGGATGACTGATTACTTTGAATTTTATGAAATAGACGTTGATGATGTTCGAATGAGAATTTTTGTCTAGCGTCTTACTGGGGAAGTCAGGACATGGTTTAAGGCTCTTGCTCCAAATAGTATTGCTGACTTACCAGCCCTATATAGAGCATTTTTAAATAGATGGGAGAAGAAGAAAGACCCTCTTCAAATCCTATCCGAATTTGGAAAATTGAAGAGAGGACCTAATGAAGCAGTGCAATATTATATCATTAGATTCAATGAAGCCTATAACGTTGTTCCCCAAAACCTTAGACCCCCTCCGGATTCAGTACTGGTTAAATTCCCAGACGGGTTTGATTCTGACATAGCATATTCACTTAGGGAAAGAGCTCCCCAAACTCTAGAAGAGATGCAAAGCATAGTTGTTAGTGTTGAAGCTAACCTCATAGAAAAAAGAGCTAGAGCTAGAGCTGAAAGAAGGATGCCTATAAACGAAGAGCCTTCGGCTTTTGAAAGAAAGTTGGATGCAATTATTAAAGGGATGGAAAGACTGGGAGACAGAGTAGAGACAATCGAAAGAAAGTCTTCTGGCGATG
This sequence comes from Pinus albicaulis, assembly GCA_034641835.2. Taxonomy (NCBI): domain Eukaryota; kingdom Viridiplantae; phylum Streptophyta; class Pinopsida; order Pinales; family Pinaceae; genus Pinus; species Pinus albicaulis. Next base: position 139,921,678 of record CM076576.1, read on the forward strand.
GTCAAAATGCTGTTAGAAACCCAAACTTTAGAAGAAATCAAAACCAAAATACTAGGAAAAATGTTCTTGACCAAAACATCAGGCCACCATTACAGGAAAATTTTGTTGAAGGTTCATCTTCTGAGGAACCAATGGAGGATGTTGAAATAAATAACTTGAATGAACACAAGAATGAACCAGAAGTTTTCCTATCTCAAGATGATTAAGAAAATCACATTCTTGAAACATTTCAAACTCATTCAGGAGAAACTTTTGATTTTAAAGAAGGATATGATTCAGCAATTTATGAAGTTCATAAACAATACAATTTGAGAAGTAGACGGATTGACGTGCCAGAGAATAGCAAACAGAAAGCTGTAAAACAAAACATCAAAGGTAAAACTAATACTCCTCCTCTACAAATTATTTCTAGAGCAAGTCCTAACCCCGCTAATCCAATAATTGAAGATGTGTCTGATAATAAAATGAATAATAAACAAATTTCCAATACTTTTCCTCCTGCAGGAAATGTAGAAGAACCAACAGAAGTTAATTCAGAAACAACTTCAACTCATAATCCCACACCCGAAAAAGAGAAAAATGCCGAAGACACAAAAAACAAAGAAAATCCAACTGTTCAAAATACTAGAGCTCAAATAGAAAAATATTTCAATCTAGAAGCTGAAATAGGAAAATTAAAGATAGTTGTTCCATTGGCAGCATTAGCTAAACATGATGTCTATAGAAGCCAAATTAGCAGATCCCTTAACATTACTGGAATGGATGATTCAGTAAATGTTTTTGATGATCAACCCAAATTACTTTTTGGCCCTGAAGTAAATGGAAAACCAGAAAGTGGAGGAACTCCTCCATTTTATGTGAGTTTGAATGTTCACGAAAAAATACTTCATAATGCCATGCTTGATTCTTGAGTGTCTCACAATTTAATGCCCAAGGCTGTGATTGAAAGATTAAACCTAGACATTACCAGACCATATAAAGATATTTTTTCTTTTGATTCAAGTCAGGTAATATGTTTAGGTTTGATTAAAGATCTGTGTGTTACTTTGGTGCAATACCCTGCGAAATCTATTCTGATGGATATAGTAGTAGCAGATATTCCTCCCAAATATGGTATGTTGTTGTCCAGATCCTGGGGTGCCAAAATCGGAGGATCTCTTCAATTAGATATGTCATATGCTACTATTTCAGTGTTTGGTCAACCTAAAAGACTATACAGAGAGACCTTGATGAAATATTTAGTCAGTAGTCAGGAAAAGCCTGAAAACTTCCCTGTCTACTCAGTACATTCTGATATGGACTCATTCATCCTTTATAATGCTGAATTTGACCTTCCTACTGAACTAGAAGCACCAGAAACAGAAACTGCAAATAAATCTACTGTTCAAATCGAAGAAATTTATGAAAACAAAGAAACATCAGACATTCAAGAAATACCAGAAAAAAATGAAAAACCAGAGCTCCCTGTTAAGAAAATTGTTAAAACAATCGATGAAGATTATGAACATGAAATTATGTGGCATTTATAATTTGATGGTTCAGTAAATAAGTTAGGAGCTGGAGCTGGAATTTGGATACATAACGTGGAAAATGATCACGCTGAAGGCCATGCTTATAGATTGAACTTTAGATGCACTAATAATATGGCAGAGTATGAGGCTCTTTTGCTAGGGCTTAAACATGTCAACAAATTAGGAGAAATTAGAGTATCAATCATAGGAGACTCTGAGTTAATTATTCAACAGATCAATGGTGAATGTTCAACAAAAGACCCCAGATTAAGACAATACAGAGAAACAGTTGTGGAAATTCTCAACACTTTTCTACAAGCTCAACTTGCCAAAATTCCTAGGAAACAAAATTTGCATGCTCACAGTCTTGCAATGTTCGCTAGCACCTGTAAATTACCTTTTGGACCTAATCATCAGTTCACAGCTGAGATTAGACATAGACCTGCTATACCGGATAATCTTATGAATTGGCAAGTGTTTGTAAATAATAATCAGATTAATAATTTTTTGACCTTAGAAAATGAGTTCTCTAACAATAGTATAGATGAAGACACAACAATCAATGAATCTGATCAAATAGATGAACAAGAAACAGATATTTCAGAAGAGACTGCAATTCACATGCTTCACCCAACCAAATTCACTAAAAAAGATATGTAGCATTTGAAACAAATGGAAATCGATGAGATTATAGAAGATGAATCTGAAATTATTAATCTGAAAGATAATCATTTACCTAAAGGATTAACTCCTTTGGAAGATCTTTTTGACTCAAATGACATTCCACTAAAACCCAAAATGGAACCGTTAAAAGCTGATATTGAAGAATACAATTTGGGAACTGAAGGAAATCCCAAGATGGTTAAGTTATCTAAATCTCTGCCAGCAGATCAAAAAGTTAAATATGTTGAACTTTTAAAAGAATTCCAGGATGTTTTTGCCTGGAGTTATGAAGATCTTAAATCATATGATACATCAATAATTCAACATACAATACCTTTGAAACCAGATCAGAAACCATTCAAACAGAAACTTAGAAGGATCAACCATGTTTTACTACCTTCAATTGAGAAAGAAATTAAAAGAATGTATGAAGCAGGAATTATAGCTCCTATTAGGTTCTCTGAATGGGTTTCTAATTTGGTACCAACAAGGAAAAAGACTGGAGAGATTAGACTATGTGTCGATTTGAGAAATTTAAACAAAGTTTCTTTAAAATATAACTATCCTTTGCCTAAAATGGACCATATCTTACAAAGGGTAGTAGGATCTTCAAGGATTTCTCTTCTAGATGGATTCTCAGGATACAACCAGATTCTGGTTCATCCTAACGATCAAGACAAAACAGCTTTTACAACACCGTGGGGAACATTAAAATATGTTAAGATGCCTTTTGGACTCAAAAATGCAGGAGCGACCTTCCAAAGAGCAATGTACATTGCCTTTTCCAAATAAATTCATGATTTTCTGATCATATATCTGGATGATTTGACTGTTTTTTCCAAGAAACATCAACAACATTTGGATCATCTTAGATAGGTGTTCATTAAATGCAGAAAATATGGTATTTCTTTAAATCCTAAAAAGTCATTGTTTGGTCTTGAAGAAGGTAAACTCCTAGGTCATATCATTTCAAAAGATGGCATTAGAATTGATCCTGAAAGAATACAAGCCATTTTGCAGATACCTCATCCCAGGAATATTAAAGAACTTCAAGCTTTCATAGGTAAGATCAATTTTTTGAGAAGATTCATTTCTAGTTTCGCTGAATTACTTAGACTGCTTACTAACATGTTAAGAAAGGATTCGAGTTTTAAGTAGACGATAGAAGCTAAGAAATCATTTGAAGAAATCAAAATGGCTTTGACCAAAACACCAGTTCTTACCAGTCCAAAATTTGATAGAGATTTCATAATTTTTTCATTTGCTTCTGAACATACGGTTGCAGCTGTTTTATTACAAAAGGATGATCAAGGATGTGAAAAACCTATAGCCTTTTTTAGTAAATCACTTAGATATGCATCATTGAAATATAATATCATGGAGAAACAAGCTTTTGCACTTGTGAAAGCAATTAAAGATTTCAGAATTTATATATTGTATTCACATGTGATAGCTTATGTACCTAATGCTTTCGTTAAAGACATCTTAACTCAAGATGGAATTGAAGGCAAAAGAGGTAAATGGATAGCTACCATATTAGAATATGATATTGAAATAAGACCTACAAAACTCATAAAAGGACAAGGTTTGGCTCAACTCATGATTGAAACAAATTTCCAAGCCCTGAATATTAATGAACTGGATGACGAATAGGAGATGGTGACTCCACAAATCAGTCAGGCCTTTTTAGACTCACCTTGGTACGCTGATATCATTTATGTTTTGTTAAACCTGCAAGCTCCTCCAAGGTTATCCAGAATGAAACAAAGGTTTTTGAAAATGACATCTTTAAAGTATTGTATTTTAGATAATGCTCTCTTTTGGAAGAATCGTGATGGAATTCTATTAAATTGTTTATTAAAGGATGAAGCTGACAAGGTTCTCAATGAATTCCATGCAGGAGATTATGGTGGACACCTCTACTGGAAGTCAACTGCATATAATATCTTAAGGGCTGGTTTTTATTGGCCTACCTTTTTTTCAGATGTTAAGAAATTTGTAATTGCTTGCCATAAGTGTCAGATATTTGAAGGCAAGAGAAAATTATTACCTTTGCCATTGAAACCAATTTCCACCGAGAAACCCTTTCAGCAATGGGGCTTGGATTTTATTGGAGAAATCCATCCTCCATCTTCCGGCCAACACAGATGGATCCTCACTGCCACAGATTACTTTACTAAATAGATTGAAGCCATCCCATCTAGACAAGCCAATGATTCTGTAATTATAGGATTCTTAGAAACCAATATACTTTCAAGATTTGGCTACCCTGAGAAAATTATAACTGATAATGCTGCTGCTTTTAGGTCTAAGAAAATGATTAGTTTCTGCAATAAATATCACATCACTTTAGGCTATTCAACAGCCTATTATCCTTAGGGTAATGGAATGGCTGAATCTTCCAATAAAAGCCTCATTAATATCATTAAAAAATTATTGGAAGAAAATAAGAAGAATTGGCATAAGAAACTCACCAATGCATTGTGGGCAGACAGACTTACTACCAAAAAATCAATTGGGACCAGTCCATATGAATTAGTTTATGGTATTGAGGCAATATTTCCATCATCTTTAGGAGTTCCTGTAATGAAGTTACTTCAGGAGGCTCAAGTAGAACCAAATGATATTCAGAGAAGAATAAATCAAATAATTCACTTGCAGTAAACCAGAGAAGAAGTGTATCAACGATCCCAAATTTTGCAGGAAAAATTAAAAAATATGTTGGACAAAAGAACCAAAGTAAAAGATTTTCAATTGGGAGACAAAGTTTTAAGATGGGATTCCAGAAGGGAAGATAAAGGAAAACATGGGAAATTTTATTTCTTATGGAAAGGACCTTACATCATTCATGCTTTACAGGGAAATAACACATATTTTTTGAAGAATTTGGATGGTTTAGAAGCTGAGGAAGGACCAGTCAATGGTCGAATGCTAAAACACTACTTTGATCCTATTTTCTAGGATGTTCTGATTTTTTAACATGTACATAATATATCCTTTCTAATGCATCAGCTTTGATTGGATGGTGACTTGCAGAAGTTGAAGCCCGAAGTGAAGGCCCTAAGCTTCAGAAGTTTTACTATCATATATACAATAAAGCTACTAGAAAAAGAAGATTTCATGAAAGTGTGCAAGTCTAAATGCCACTACTTTTTGCTCTGATGTAATAAACAAAATTGTGTGCAGTTTGTCAAACTCTTGCCACAATTTATGAAGAGTCAAATTGTTTAATCTTGACTCATTCATTTTTCAATTTCATGCTGTAGAATAGAGAATAAATATCTGACCAAACAATTTAATCTTGATAGATAAGTAGATAGGTAGAGTTAATAAAAGGTGCTCAACAGTTTAATCTGAGCCCTTGGATGTAATAAGTGTAGACTTAGATATGTTTGCCATGTAAAAGAAAAAGAAGATTGATAAGGGTTTTCCAGTCTAAGTGCACCCTAATAAAGAAGAGAAAATGGTAGAGTAAGTGGGTAGGGTAGGTATATGTTGTTGCAGAATTACATGTGATGAATGATGGTTCCAAATGTGTTCAATTTTAATTTCATCACAAGTGCAAAGGCAGATTCTACATTGGAAAAAGTTCACAGCAAAGCAAAGTCAAGATTATTAACTTCCCCTCTCATTTTCCCTAAACATTTCACTAATTTCCCTAAGCACTAAGGTATTTGAAGATTAAAGGGGCTCAAGGCATTTCCTTGACTTTTGGAGGGACCGGACCCTCGGCCCAATAATTGAAAAAAACCTAAGTACTTGAAATCATCCATTATCACATTCATTCACCTCTCAAAAATCTTTTCCTAAGTAAAATCCCATTTTACTTAGGAAAATCCTTCAATATTTCATGAAAAGCCCTCAAAATCACTTTTATTCTAAGTCTAAGTGATGAAAGTATAATAATGCCATTTACTTTTGAATCTTCACTTTCTTGGTTATATTTAAGTATTTTGAGTTCACATTGTTCCCTTGTCATATTAACTCTAATTTATATATTAACTCCCTATGAAAATCACCTTTTCCTATTATATATAAATCCTTTTATAGTAATATCCCCAAAACCCTTATATTATGACTTTTTAGCCAAAAGTATTTAATTCCTATTTTATTCAAATAAAAAACCCTCAATATACCCCCTTTTGGCTAAAATATAACATTAATATTATTCCCGCCCCCCTACAGTAAATAAATCTCATTGATTTAATTATTGTATAAATAAAAATAAATGAAAAACATTTAAACATATGTATATGTGTTAAAACAAAAATGAAACTCAAAGTTTAATTAAAACCAAACTTTGAAATAACCCATCCTGCATGTATTTTTCACCCCTGACCATCCACTGTAAAAGGACTTAATTAATCCTTATGGTTAATTAAGAACCGATCCCCGCCAATCAGAATGCCCTCGAAATGATTAATTCATAATAAATCGCGTCGGGCCGTCTTCTTAACTCCCTGCCAGCTTCAAGTCCCGTCAACCGTTCAAATCACCACTCCAAAATCGACGGCTCTTATCAATTCTGCTGGCCATCTCCGATCCGAACGTTAACGCGTGAAATGCCGACAGTTTTTAAATAGTGCCATAGCCACGCGTCGTCCGTTCTGTGGATTCGCTGCCTCTCTGCCCAAAACCGCCTCCCCTCAAAAGTGGTGCGGAATAGACCAATTACCACCTTTCCTCGTGACTCATCCCATACGTGCTGACGTCATTTATTAAAATAATAAAAAATTCACCCCCCATTTGACTTTTCCAATAAAACAAAAATTCGCGTCATTTTCATTATTTTGTACGCAGTGAACGAATACACCCTAGACGCAGAAAATTTGAATTTCAAATTTCTGAAGTCCGCCAACCTTTATCCTGTCAAAGAAAATTGCAATCAAGCCTCTCAGAAGATTATCCGCATTAACCAGCATCTGTTCAAACGATGTTTTGTCCAAAAACAGGTATTTACCCTAAATTTGCATTGAACTCTGTAAGAAACTCGGCTTTCCTTTTCCTTTCACTAAAACAGAGTTAAAATTAATTGCTAGTTCATTCCTTAATCCCGATAACTATAATTAAATTCCCAATCTGCAATTGTACCTGTTTCTCCCATCGGAACTTGTAATTTTGTTCAATTTTTCACCATAAGCTTAATTTCCCTTTTTGAATCCACAAGAAGCAAGAATGGAAGTTCCTGTGGCTTTAAATATCGCCCCATTGAATGCCCCTCATAGAGACCTGGATTAGTTATCATTAGTCGACAAGGATTTCCAGATTAAAGACCTGGCTTTTATTGGTAATCCCCTTCGAATTTTTTTTCGCTGCAGAGACAATTATTTGAATGGATTGGATATTATTGGGTTATGGGAATCTAATATTCCCAGGTACCTCTTTCCCTCTGTCCATATTTTCCCTGAAATAATCCATCTTTGCCATGCAAATTATGATCCTAACCAAAGAGCAGTCTTATCCCCAAATCAAGATGTCCTTTTCCCAATTACTGCTCAGTCTATCAATGAGATGCTATATTTTCAACCTAATCAGGCCCTCACTCCCCTGTCCATGGGAGATTTACTTGAGAAATCCACCAAACTATCCCTTGAAGAATTAAGCCACATCTACCAGACCTTTATGTTGCCTGATCATCAGCCTAAAGGCCCTCCCCCTTATGGGTATGATTTTTTCACTGAGGAGGGTAAAATTATTTTTGAAATGATATCCTTTATAATGGGATTTAATACCAGTGAATATGTTGATCATTTAACTCCATTATTATTGTCTATTTTCACCCCTGGACGGCCTCCTGCTATCAGGTATGACTTTGCATCATACATTGCAGATAAAATCCATGATCAATTCATGAGATTAGAAAATGAGAAAGTGTTCAAGTATTCCTCTGTCATATACCACCTCATGCTCTATTATCAGTCGGAAAATTTCCCTTTCTATATCAAGAAGCTTGATGCCCAATGGAATCCTAGGTCTGTTGTCTTTTGGTCAGCCATCATTCATAGTTCTCGAGATTCTCCCTATTCCTATAATGAGTTCATTGATATTTTTATTCATCCTGCAACCACCTTCTTGACAGGAGTTTCTCCTCCAAGACTCAACAATGAAATCAAGAAAATTTTACAGCTCTCAAAAAAATACAAAGTTGGTGATTGGTACTTATACATAAATCACACTGAAGTCAGGATATATGGATGTGAATTATGTCCATTCGAATTGCCAAAATATGTCCCCATGAGAATCTTTGCATTAGAATATTTCAGGCAGATGAACAATTCTGATATAATTCATTTTTGTAATGCAAAGAAGAAGGCTCAACTCCGGATCAAAAGTCAATTAAGTCCCTTTATCTGTAACTCTAGGGATGCAGGTGAAGAGGCTGAAAAGATATTAGAAGAAAGTTTCAGATTACAAAAGAGTTTCTATTGGGTGCCTTATGACCCCTTAAACTTCATTTGTGATAAAAGAATGAAGAATAAATCAACACCATATATACATAAAAGAATCCCAGAGATTGAAAAATATGCTAATACAAATGAATGGATAGAAGGAACATTGATAGAGCAGGATATTGAGCAGGTCAATGTAGACAATATTATGAAAGATCTTGAAAATATCCTTGACCTAGACTCTCTTGCATAGGTACCAAGATCAGAAGTTGGCCCTTCCTCAGCTGGGATTATTCAGCAGGAGTTACAAGAAAACATTGTAGTATCATCTAAGGGAAAAGAGAAAGAGGTTGATACATAAGTTAAAGAAACATTCGCTATGACAGAAAAAACTCAAACTTCCAAGGGACAGGATCAAGTACAGGTTTCTTCCGTTCAAACCAATCCAATAGAAATGTCAATTTTGCAGACTCCATTAAATATCGAAAAGGGAAAAAATAGAGAAGCTGAAGCTGCTACCCCTCTCACTGGATCTTCACAACAGCCTCAGACCAAGAGATAGAAATTGAATACTCCTCCAAAAGTAGAATCTATTGATGAAATACTTGATAGTCAAGGGCCAGAACAATTTGGCAGTCAACAAACAGGAACAGTCAGTGAAGCATCCACTACCTCACAAAGGAAAGATCTACAGAAGCAACAGAGTGTTGAAATATCTTCTTTCAAAACACCAGTTAAGGATACAGGAGATATAAAGAAGACATTTATCAATATCAAGGCCAGGAATGATCCACTGAAAATTCAAGTATATAATCAATATCTTAAAATGGCTCCAAATAATCAAGAAAGGTTGATGTCAGCTTTTGACATCCAACAAGGAAAAATGTTAATGAGCCATTTTAAACCCAAGGTGCAACAACCCCAAACAACTACTGATTATATTAGGACAAAATTTGAAGTCCTAGCAAAGGATATCCATCCTCTAGATTAGATTGAGTTACATAAGCAGACTGGTGAAATGATCTATTCTACTTTGACTGAAAAGGCAATGGTAGCTCACAGGTTACATGACTCTTTGGAGAACACCAATACACAGTTACAGCATGAGAAGGCTTCTTCTCAAGCCAAAGAAAACATGATAAAAACATTGGAAGAAATAATAATTGGTTTGGGACACAGTCCAAAGGATGTCAAAGGCATAGAAGCTCTAATCAAGAAAAAAGATGATGACATTGTTGCTTTGAGAAAGAAGTTGAAATTGATAGCCTCCAGACATCCTCAAACTGAAGAAGTAATAAAGAAGAATTATGAAGAAGAAATGATGGATTTTCTCTTGAAAATGAATGAGCAACTGACTAAAACAGAAAAAGAATTGGAACAAGCTTTAAAAGACAAGCAGTCCAATGTTCCAGTATCTACAACAGTGGTTATCACAGGTACAAGCCAACAGGTCAACCAGCAGAGTCATCACAGGTAAATACTTCAAATTTGAGTACAGAATAATTAGTAAAGAAAATGAATGACTTTGAAGCTAAGAAGCTACGGAAATAACGAAATTGGGCGCACAAAGTTACGAACGTAGTTTGGAGACGAAATACAAAATCTCAAATGACCCCATTCACAACAAAACAAGGGAAGTAAAAAAGTTGGGAAAATTAGTTAAATATTTGGAAAGGGATCTCAGATTGGAGAAACCTTTAAGAGAAATAAATGACATTATTTGGGATGATATTATTCAGTCAATAAAAGATATCTGGTCCTCAATCCAGATAATATATGAGCAGAATGATTTGGTCAAAGTAGCTCTGGATGAAGTTGAAACTACACGAGCAGAATTAGGAAATAGGCCTGAGGAAGCCAATCAGCTTATACAATTCCTAAACACCCAAACCAGACACCAACTTGTAGATGTGGGTATTCAGGACAGGACTGCAACAATCTTGGAGATAAAAAGAGTTTTTACTAAAAGAACTCTTATGCAAAATTTAGAATGAAGGTGTTTTGACATGCAAAGTGAAATCATTGCTTTTAGAGAAAGGTTTAATGTTTTATTGAATAAAGGGTTGACCAGCCGTATGGTTTGAGGAGATAAAATAATGGACCTGGAAAATTATGTTAAGAAATTGGACATAAATGCTCACAATCAAGCCAGTTCTTCAGCCATTTTATCAGAAGCAACATTACCTACAGGAAGGAATCTTCATGACAGATTAGAGAATTTGTTTTATCTTGAACATGAAGTAAGACATTTTTTTCATAATCAGCCTAATTTCTTCAGATATACTGAGGCTGATGAAACATTAAGGAAGCTTCAGCGGACCAAAATAGCAGAAGATAAATGGTGGGAAGATCTATTGGAACTTTTGTAAAATTTATCCTTATAAGAAATTTTTCCTATTTTACCACAGTGTAAAGGATAAAGGGACAAACAAAGGTCAAAGATTATCAGTTCAGTTAAAGTGTATCAGTAAGAACAAGGAGTATCAGTGAAGTAAGTCAGTTAGAACAAAATTACTGAAGAGGACAACGAAGAGCTAAAATATAGGTCCTGCCTCCAGCACATTCTCAAAAGGAGGAAACAACACAACATTAGTTTCTTTTTTTGTCTTATCTATGAGACCATATGTCTCTATTTTTATTGTAGCTTATTTGTGATTCATCTTAGATTATATCTCGTTTTGTTAAGAGATATTTTATAGGATTTTTTGTATAAATAAGCCCTCAATCGGATTATTGAGGGTGGATTCTTATACTCTGATGCAACATTGAATATTTTGGAATAAAGAGCTTTTGGAGAAATTTTTCATTGCAAAACTGGACAAGGAATTGAGGCAGAAGACTTTTCTCAGGATTCATCTGTCGAATGAAGGATCAATAAGTCATCTCTATCCCATGTTTTAAAGCTTTACATTTGTTTATGATATCATCTGTGTTTCATTATCTTAATATTGAATGAAAAAGATTAAATCAGAAAGTACTTAGATGTAATCTGATTTCAGTCCTTAATATTTTAAATGTTTTCCTCTAAACTGGTTTAAACAGTGAATTCTTAATTTCTCCTGTTTGTCTAGTTCATACATCCTTGGATATTTAGTAAAGAATACTTAACTTCTGTTTATTGATAATCAATTTATTTCTCTTCTCTTGAATGTGTTGAAAGATTCTTTATTGCCTTTCATCTGTTTGAATTCCATTCCATTCACTTTAGATCTATAATTGTTTCTAGTTTGATTATCTTGCCCTGATAAACCATCTTTTGTTAAAATACTTAAGCCAGTGCAGCCAATCCTTTGACTCCATTAGCCCAATGGACTTAAACTACTTGATCTTAGTCTTAGTTAAATAATTCCATCAACTCAAACAAAATCAAAACCCTGGACTTTACAACTAGCCTAATATCTTCTAAAAACAAAGCTAAATTTAATAGAGAGAGCCCTCTCTGGGTACAGATTGGCTAGATTCTATACCTGAAGGTTGGTTTGTGGTTACCCCGGACCCCTTTCCTCTTCCAACAACTTCAAGGAAAATCTGAGTGATAACACATTGATGTAAAATGTTGCACGTACTGAATATATACATGTTCTAGGCAATTAACTGAAAGTAGCTTTTGTACATGTGCATTGATGAAAAATGTTGCACATATTGGATATATATATATATGTTCTAGAATGAAATTAACTATTCAAGTAGTTTTAATATGTTCATTGACGAAAAATGTTTCATGTACTAAATATATATATGTTCTATAATGTAATTAACTGAAAGTAGCTAAATTCTATTGGAATTGAAGAAAAATGTTGAAGTACTGGATATATATGTTCTAGAAAGAAATTAACTATTCAAATTTCTTTTCTATGTGCATTGATGAAAAATGTTGAATGTAATAGATATATATACATTATAGATTCCATTTTTTAAATTTTATGATTGTTTTCAACACATCTAACAAGACCTAGAATCTTCTGATTGTTTATATATATGTGTGTGTGTGTGTGTGTGTGTGTGTGTGTGTGTGCGTGTGTGGTACTTCAATCGTTTTAACATATATATTCAAACATGTGTAAAATCATTTCTACATGTACATATGTTCATGTGAATTTTGTTGTTGTTTGGAAAACGACAACTTCAATTTTAAAAAAAAAACATAGTATCATAATCACATGCCAAATGTAGTTCAACCATCCAAAACTTGATTTTTAAATTTTTTTTGATTATATCACAATATTACTTCACATGCCATCCCAATTGTAGTTCAACTATCCAATAAAAACATTTAACATTATATCACATGCCAAATGTAGATCAACCATCCAAAACTTAAGTTTTAATTTAACAAAAAATTATAGATCACAACATGACTTCACATGCCAAATGTAGTTCAACCATCCAAAACTTAAGTTTTAAAAACAAAACAAATTATAACACAACATTACTTCACATGCCAAATGTACTTCAAAAGAAAAACAATAATATAGATCACAACATTACTTCATATGCCAAATGTAGTTCAACCATCCAAAACTTAAGTTTTAAAAACAAAACAAATTAAAACACAACATTACTTCACATGCCAAATGTGGTTAAAAATCAAAACATTAATATAGATCACAACATTACTTCACATGCCAAATGTAGTTTTTGACCATCCAAAACTTAAGTTTTAAGAACAAAAAAAATTATAACAGAACATTACTTCACATGCCAACTGTAGTTCAAATATCCAAAACTTGAGTTATAAAAATAAAAACATTATAGATCACAAGTATTAAAAAATTTTAAAAACAAAGAAATATAGATCACAAGTATCAAAACTTGAGTTTTAAAAACAAAACATTATAGATTACAAGTATCAAGTAACATTACTTCACATGCCAAATGTAGTTCAACCATAACACTTTAAAAAAAAAAAAATTATTTAACACAACATTACTTCACATCACATGCAAAATGTAGTTCAACCATCCAAAACATGAGTTTTAGAAACAAAATGTAATATTCCCAAATGGGGAAATGCAACAATACTTGCATTAAAAATTCATTTTCAGAAATATAAGCAATAATAACTCATAACATCCCACGAAACCCTTAGATTACACATTATAGGACTCAAATATAAAAGCAGATCATAAACAAATCAAGATAGAGGAGTTAAACAAGTCTCCCACACTCAGAATTTCTCAAAAACACTAAAACCCCAAAACTACTGCAGCACAATTTTACTGCATAAAATGACATTGCAGTCTAATGAGGGTTTATACTTAGAAATTATAGATACAAATATATATGCTCATATATTAATCAATATTTCTAAAAAACTGAGATCTAGTCTCCTTTATACAAATCCAAGAGAACTCGGGAAGGGTTTCTGGAAATACACCCAATACAAATGGTGATCTACAACCCAAAGACTGAAGAGTCACTAGAAACTAAAGTAGATGAAGATAGGAGGCTGAAATAACATAGATACAATCCATATCTACTCAAAGTAATCCTCCAATGAAATGCTAAACCCTTCAATCATACGAAAACACTCTAAAAGAGCCACAAGTTACCACACTAAAGCTACCCTCCAAAATAACACAATCCCAGACTGAAATCATGTTGTAAGTGATGGAGATATATTGGCCTCATGCTAAATATCTAAAATTTTCTCAAGAACCCTCCAAATTTATCTCCCAAGAGAAGGAATCCTTCCTCCTATGAAAAACTAGCACAGAAAGTGGGTCTCTCAACCCTCCACCGTAACACCCTGCAACACAATGCAATATTCTACAAAAAATGTCTTGTAGATGAAGAATGAGGCTTGGCCAGAATGCCAAATGTGTGGAATGATAGACCAGGACTCTCCCAAAATGCCTCTCAAGGAAAAATATGGCATTCATAAACATGAATACCTTGTGCTGAACAACACCAACAATATTAGCTAAACAACTGAAGAGAGGAAAAGTCTAAGCAGACATATCAAAATATAATTCATAAGCTAACCTCATATGGTTGCCATCCTCTTCCTTATAAAAAATGTGAGCCTTCTCACCTTGGGTCCCACTCATTAGGCTTTCCACCATCACACAATCAATCTCCCTCCAAAATTGTGTTGTCCCATCAGTAATACCACTCCTCCATAACAACGTTGTTTGATTTGGTCAAAGTTGACCTCTTCAACATACTCCAACCCTTTTCATACCTAAGGGTCTTCATTCCAGCTCTTATGTAGCTATCTAAACTAATACACATTCATACTGGTTGTATCTATTGATGATTCACTCTCTCCATTCCATCTATGTTGACTTGGTCAAACTTGACCTTGTCTCATGCATTAGCCCTTGTTCACACATGAGGGTGTTTTTTCCAACTATGAATATGATCCCTTTTCACATTAAGAGGGATTTTATTACTGCTAGAAATTTTTATGGATCTCCCTACCCATTTATTCATCTAACTATAGGTTAAGAACAAAATTAATATTCCAATTAGCTGTATGCAAATTTAGGAATATTAGAGTCCTCCCCTCCCAAATATGCAAGTTAGCTTTTGGTGACCATCCCAAATAGCTATCATCATGTAGAAGTAAAACACTCATGGAGGTAGAAATGTGCTTTCTATAGGCCTACTTGAGGCACGAGACATGATATATATTGGGATCTATCATCCCCATGTGAACCTCTCATCCCCAAGCTATCATCCATACAAAATGAGCCACCCTCCAAAATGGTAACTCATGAGAAATATCCTCCACCTTTGGCTCCTGCAATGTAGGTGGGATGAATACATGAACATGCTAGAAAAAATAGCCTACCCCACACTATCTCTCTCTCCTCTTATGATAATTGTAGAGTCGCTGCTAATCTTGGGCTGCAATAATGTTTCCCTCAAGTGGCAAGAAGAAGACTGGATCTTCAAATATCCTCTCCATATATTAATGAATCATGCTGGCCCAATCTATCCCATACAAAGTGAATGGTACGTCATCACCATATGGTATCCAAATCAGAAAAATTCTGAAGGTTATGTGCAATTTTGGATGGTCCCAATGGTTCTTCTAGTGGACATAGTGCATTCATTCCAACTGTTGTTTTAGAACATCATGTGGAAAGTTGTCCTCCAACAAGTTAGTAGATGTGCATGTTTTCTCATCTACTGTGTAGTAGTAAGAAACATTATATATGAGCTAAGAATAATAAGAATAACAACACACTTTCCCAAATCCATGCAAAGGAAAGTTATCTCCATCACAAATGTTGGTCCTAGAATGACCATGGAATCCAAAGATAAACTTGCCCTCTTATGGAGCAATGCACTGTACATAGATGGTGGGATAGTAAAAATACTCAATGAAATGATCAATAGGCATAGAAATACATTTCTTACCATGCATAGTGAGTAGGCTGAAGGTGAGGTCCATGGATGAGTCCTCCCATGAGAATCTCCTCATAAAATTCTGCAAAGTGAAGAGATGCATACTCCCCTTTGTTATAGCATCATTTCTCACCTTCATATGATTCATGATTGCTTATATGGCTTTGGGCACCCATTCCTACAGACTTGGACAAATTCACTTAAAAACAGTGTAAAAATCCCCATACGCGACTATGCCCGTGATTTTCCGCGTGTATACGCGAGTCCAGCTAGACTTTTCCACGTATGCCATTAAAATGATTAAAAAATATATAATTATTCCCTATTTTCGGGCTGGGTTGATGGTTACTCAGGTAGTTCAACCACCCCAGCACGTGGCCAACTGTTTCCAACTGTTGAAACTACTTGGAGGGAGTATAAAAACCCCTCATGTGTATGGCCTAAGAGAGAGAGAGAATTTATTGATATTATACTCTGTTGGTATTCCCTATCCAAGTCTAATTCCCCGTGCCTCCTGCACTTTCCCAGTTCATTATAGGAAACCCTTGTTTCCTTGAGATGCTCATCTCCCTATATGACATCTCGTATGCACCAGTTTGGAAGGAGTCTTAGCGAGGCAAGGGCTGGACGGATCTGGACGATGGTCTGCTCGAAGGCCGTGGAAGGATCAAGTGATCTCTCCACTCGTTACTTTTGTACATGCTATTTATAATACAGAAGTATCATGCTGTTCCCGAAATAAACGTGTTAGTGTATGCTTATATGTATGAGAATATTGTTATTTAAGCATTCATTATGATTTATTTAATGTTTTATATGAATATCACTAACATTTAGAGTAGATATATGCTGTACAACCAGTTCTTCGTGCTTGTTTCCTCTTGTCTTTCAGGTTAAGAAGGAAGGACGGTTGCTGGGGGTTTGAACCCCGCGGGATATTCTTCATCCGTAGGACCTACGGGTAACTTTATCATTCTACTCTATTTAGTTTTTCTGAGCGTGCATGGTTGTGTGAGTCCTTCTTAAGTAGCATGCCCCTGCTCTGTGGAGGTTGTAACCCAACGAACCTCTAGGGTGATATTCCCCGAAATAGAACTAGCGACTCCACTGGGGATCACATTTTTGTGATTCTTCTGTTGGGTTGTTTCAACTGTTTGGTAGGATTCCAGCGGTTTTAAATTTCATTTGTAGTCCAGTTTACTTTCTTTCAGTCAGTTTGAAGTCCTGGTTTCTTTTCCAGGCTTTTCCTTTTTGTTTTTTCATTATTTACCTTTGTATACGTACTTTTTTCTGCACACAGTCACGTATACATGCAATTTTTTCTAAAGGGACCCGCGTATACGCGAGTTTCCCTTAGCGCAGACGCGTATGCACGCTGGTTGCATAACTATGAAGTAGCGTCTACCTAGGCAGATTTTGAATTTTTTGGTTTCTTGACTTTTTGGTCCTTTCTGGCTGTGGAGACCTGTTCCTACAGGGTCTCTGAACTCTCTGGATTTTGAAGGAAGTGCTTTCATGTCTTTTCTCTCTTTCATTTGATTGAAAACTAGTCTTTTTGGAAAAGTGTTGTTTCTAGTGCTGGCACTTCTGGATTGAGTTCCAAGATCGCTTTCTGAGCATTCTTGGCTGTTCTGCTTTATCAGAACAGAGAGCTTCTGCTCACTGACTCGCTCTTATCTTTGTTTTGTGCTTTGCATTGCGATTTTTGCTTCGTTTTTGATTGGTTTTCTTGAGTTCCATAGGCTAGGTCTTGTTGCAACTTTTGAAGAGCTTTTCTTGCTTCTTTGGAGTTTTTGTTTGCGACGAGTTTGCACTATTTGTCTAGGCTAAGTGGCTAAGTTTTCTGGTCTTCTTTTTCTCTTATTGATCTTGCTACGAGTTAGCCTTATAAGGTTTGGGAGCATTGTTGAAGTTTGTCCTTGAAATTCGGTCTTGTTTGGTTTGGATTTTGATAGTTGTGCTTGGTCTTTTCGAGCTCTTTCCTTATAAAAAAAAAAAGCTCAAAAAACATTTTCTTTGCTTTTTGTTTTTGCATTTCAAGGGCTTAAAAAACATTTTTACTTGTTATTTGCTTTTGTTGTTGCATTTTCATTTTCGTTTGCCATAACTTTTGAAGCTTGTGAGGTTTCTTGCTTTTAGTTTTGGCTTGATTTTGAGGAGGAGTTGTCATTTGATTTCTTCTTCTTGTTTTTAAGTGTTCTTGGTGTCCTCATTTTAAGAGTTCTTGATTTCGAGAGCTAGCTTTCTGGGCAACAAAAGAAGAGTTAAAACTGAAGGACTTTTTGGGAATTTCACTCTGCTTTAGGAGATTTGCATCTTAGGATTTACATGCTTGTAGTGATTTGCATTAGGTGCATTTAATCATTTAGTCAATTTCTTAGTTTTTGTGAGTGTGAGTTTGCTATTTGAAAAGAAAAATACAATTTTTAGTCTCGTAGAACTTGTATAGAGATTTCTCTTCATCGAAAGACAAAGAACTGCATTTGCATGTAGTTAAGTTTTTATTAATTTCTTTTGCGTCAAAACACCATAGGTTTCATCTCCATATCCTTGTGACTTAACATAACAGCCATTAAAATAAGAGATTTAATATAAAATCAACTAGCAAGTTTTCTAAGTGTCAATCACCAACTAGCTAGGTTGTAGGGCCTTGGAATAGGTGAGTGGAGAGTTAACTCTCGAAGGTCGCTCAAACAAACATAGAAGTTGATTAATTGAGCGAAATCCAACTCCGTTAGATGGACTGGGAAAGCTCTCATCCGAGAGTCAAGCGCGAGGGGAAGTGAAGGTTGAGAAGAGGGATACCCCCCCTCCGATTAGCTGAATCTGACCTCAAGACCGTTCCGCCCGGCTTCTGATACGGATTGGTGCCCATAGTTTCCACTCCTAGGTTCCACACAGGTGACTACGGGGGGGAATACCGTGGTACCTGAGGCAGACATCGCATCACTTTCAGCAGTACTTCTGGGGGGTGCCCTTGGGAAGCTTGGGTGCTTGAGCCGGCATAGGCTGTCATTAGGAGGTCAGCGTAACTGTTTCTGACATCTTCGCTAGTTGTTCTGGGCCCTAATCATCCCAGACTGCTTTCGGGAGGTCCTATATTTCGCTTTCCTGTATTTTGGTGTCCGGTCCTCATCACCCGGAGCGGAAATACTTGGAGGCTGTTTGCTTGACTGTATCTCAGGGATTTTTATTTTAGTGAGTGCTCTTTGCTCCTAGCTTTCCTAGTTTGTTCACTTTTTTGAGTCTAATTTAAAATCTATAAAAGTGGCTGATCAAGCGCCTCGACGATCGAGGAGAATCCGGGGGTTATCTCCCGAGAGTTTAGAGCCTTCTTCGAGAAGGCGTAGGAGTGATTTAGCAGGTGGTTACCAGCCTGTGGCATCTGACACAGTGGAGAGAGATCCTCCACAAAGGTCTAAAGGTTTCATAGCTGATTCTGGTGTCGGTCCCGAGAGGAGTGTTCCGCTCACCTCGCGAGTTTTGTTTCCTCAGGAAGAAGATTTTCAAATCGAAGACGTACCTGAGCCTCCTGCTACAGGTCCAGCTCCTCTTCCTCCTGATTATCTGTTCATTGTTCAGTACATCGGACCTGAGTCGAAGAGATCGTCAGATCTTCCATATCATTCTTATCTTTCGATGGCCACGACTGGGAACGCGGCTTTTACCGTGAGTGCTGCAGGCATTCAGACTCCTGCTTCTGTTGAAGCAGGGGGCATTATTGCTTCATCTTTGATTGCTTCTAGTGCTGCTGTGTTTGGCTCTGGGTTCACCCAAGCACATGCTTCTCATTCTGGTCCCTTCTGTTCACGGTTCCCCTCTATTGGGAATCCCTCTTTTTCCTTTTCCGCTGCTTCAGCTGGATCTACACCCATGTCCAACATGGCTAGTGGATCAGCTTTGTTTCAGGATTTCCCCTTTGGGACTAGACACATTCCTAGTTCCAATCCTTCTTTAGGTTCATTTCCGTTTATGTCCCAGACCCAAAGTTTCAAACCTTGGTCCGGGGGGCAAAGTTCAACTACTTTTACAGGATGGAATCCTGTCTTTACTACAGCAGGGGCAGGGAATCAGTTTTACGCAGGTCATCAAGGGAATGCTTCTTTCCCTTCATCGAGTGCTTATCAGTCTTTTTCTCCTCTGTCTAATGCTTGGAACCCCTACCAGGGGCTCTCCTCTTCATTTAATACTTCAGCGGGGGGAACTGGTCTGGGCTTTGGTAACTCGGCGTGGGGAGGAGGTTCTTCTCCGTTTTCTACGAGTCCTTTCTGGCAACCTGGTGCCTCATCAAATCCAGGCTATTCTTTTCAGAATGTTGGGAATCCATCCCATCAAGGATGGAATTCTCAGGCTCTGCCTCGCTTACCTTTTCTGGCAACGTTAAACTTGCCAGATTTGTCGAAGTTGACTAATGACCCGATTCGTTATAGTCCGGGGTGGCCTCCGGTCCCGACCAAACTTCCTTCAAACATTCCAAAGTTTGAAGGTAAGAATGGAGAGGATCCGGCGGACCACATCACCACTTTCCACTTATGGTGCTCTTCGAACTCCCTAATCGATGACTCGATTAGGTTGAGATTATTTCAACGCACCCTAACTGGAAATGCTGCCAAATGGTATATCGAGCTCACTAGGGGCAGTTTTGCCACATTTGGAGAACTGGCTGTCACATTTCTAAACCATTTTCAGTTGCATGTCAGATATGAGGCTGGGACCGAACTCCTGGCTAATTTTAAGCAGGATGAGGCAACTCACATTTCTGATCACATTCAGGAATGGAGGAGAAGGAAGAGGCTTATCAAAGCTCATATTCCTGGAGAATTCCTTCTTGAATGGTTTCTCAAATCCCTGCAGTCAGATATTTCAAAAGATGTATCCCTATCCGAGGTATTTTCTGAGGAGCAGGCCATTTTTAGGGCCCAGCAGCTAGAACTGATCTATTCTCAGTCTGGGGTCCTTTATAAGTATTTTCCCAATGCTCCTCACACCAAATTTGATTTATCAAAAACTAAACCTTGTTCGCATGGTGATGGGCTTGTCCGATCGGTCAGTAGTGGTGCAACCAGCCTGCTTTCTCAACTGCAGCAGTTGTCTTTACAATCTTCTCCTTCTGGTCAGGCTGTGCCTGCTGATTCATCACCTTCCCAGTCTTTGTCCATAAATGCTGTCCAAGCTTCTGATCCCAAAGGAAATCAACAATCTGATGGGAAGAAGAAGGGATGAAATAACAAGAAGAAGGGCAAGAATGGGAAGGGCAATGAAAATAAAACCAACGAGCGTGTTGGTGAGGGTCAAAAGGAGAAAAAGAAAGTGAAGTTTCCATGCAAGCTTTGTGCTGGAGACCATTTCACACACCTTTGCCCTAAAATTCAGGATGCTCAGCACTTGTTAGCTTAGCAGGGTTCTTCTAGTTCCCAGACTGTGTTAACAAACCCTTTTCCCCAAGGGTAGCAATTAGTTGTTGGCGCGAACCAAAATCCTGGCGCTTCCTCTGGGGGCACCCAGGAAGGGGAAATTCCATCGAACATTTTTATGATGAGTGCTCACGCGGATATCGCTACGAGATCCCGTGATTATGGCAGAGAGGAATCTTCGAAAGCTAAGGAAGTTTCTGATGCTACTGAGCCGCTTCACATCACGAAGCCTACTGTTGAGTCTATGCCTCGGATGCCCAAAGCATCTTCTAAGCGGTCAATGATTAATCCAAACGCGAGGGCTGCCCAGAACTACTCGATTGTAGAAGATCTGGCGTAGAGTCCTTGTGCTATGTCAGCTTTAGAGGTACTCCAGTCTTGTTCGTCTCAGCGCAGTGCTTTGCTCACTTCCATTGGGGCTATTGATCCGAAAAATTCTCTTCTGATTACTTTTGATATGAATAATTTTAAGAAGAGACTTCCTCATCATATGGCGTTTCATATTAAATCGTCGTATCAAAAGTGCAATATCTTTCGAACGGTCGTTGATGAGGGTGCTTCCACATGCGTGATGTCTCTCGCATGCTAGAAGACACTTGGATCTCCCAAAGCTGTTCCATCTAGCACTGTTCTTACTGCATTCGATGGTCATTCTCACAGACCCCATGGTATTGTCCCGGCTTTGCCCATCTGTGTTGGGGGCAAAACTGTCAACATAGAGGTTGAGGTAGTGGATGCAGCCTTGGACTACAACCTTCTGTTGGGGAGGAACTGGATTTATGAGATGGATGCCATTGCATCCTCATTATTTCGGATTGTATGTTTTCCCCACGAAGGGAGGATCGTTACAGTGGATCAACTGGAATGTCCTCCTGTAGACCTGAATGCGTCTTCTGACTCATCTGTTCCGAAGTTGGATAATACTAAGGCGCCTGTTGAGAATTTAGGAGTTGGAATGTATTCTTCCTTGATGGGTACTTTCGATCTTCCTCCTCCTACGGTGCATATTAATGCTATTTCATCCTCCAAGGCTCCCCTTCGAAGAGAGTTCTTCAGAACTCATTATTTTTCGGACCCTTGGACCTTACCTTCCCCTACTGCCACATTAGCGGAAGGTCAAGTGGGTGGAATGGCATTTTCGATTTCTGCAGCTGAGATTGCATATCAGTCTATTGTTGACACTGCAGAATCTACTCCAGCTCCTCTTTCACCGGAAGAGTTGGATGGTGATGTGGCCTCGGCTTGGACGCTTAGTTCTTCTTCGGCCCAGGATTGCCTTGATACCACTCTTCCATCTGAAGAGGCAATCCTGGAAGCCATGACTGGTATAGATAGACTGTGGGATGACTTGCATCATCGGTCTTACTTCCTACCTGACTTGAACGAAGTTGAAACTAGTTTTCCAAGTCCTCAGTCTCCTGGTCCTGTTCACCCAGTCTTGAACCCCTTGGCACCAACACAGGTTTATGCTGAAGGGAACATGGCTGTGATCTCTCCTACTATCCCGGTGAACATTTCCAGGGATCCCAATATCATTGAGAATGTCTTCATTGGAGCTGAATGTTCCCGTGAAGAGATTCAAATCTACACCGAGCTCTTTAAAGAGTATAGGGATGTATTTTCTTGGTCTTATGAGGAAATGCCTGGCATAGACCCATCTATTGTCCAGCATGAGATCAAGACGTATGAAAATGCTAAGTCGGTTAGGCAAAACTTCGTCCGGTCAATCCTAGGAAGGCAGCAGCTATCAAAGCTGAAGTTGAAAAGCTGCTTAAGGCGGGATTCATTTTCCCTGTTCCTCTGACTAAATGGGTTTCAAACCCCGTTCCGGTAGATAAAAAGCAAGGAACGATTCGAGTGTGCATCAATTTCAGAGACCTAAATAAGGCATGTCCTAAAGACAATTACCCCACACCATTCATCGATCAGATCATTGACGAGTGTGTCGGTAACGAGATTTTCTCCTTCATGGACGGTTTCTCCGGATATAATCAAATTACTATCCATCCTGAAGATCAACATAAGACTGCTTTTGTTTGTCCCTGGGGTACGTTTGCATATAATAAGATGCCTTTTGGTCTTAAAAATGCTGGGGCTACCTTTCAGCGGGCCATGTCTTACACCTTCCATGACATCAAGAAGATTATCGAGGCATACTTGGATGATCTAGCTGCTCATTCTCGAAAGAGGATGGATCATCCTGGTCACCTCCGGAAAATATTTGAAAGATGTCGTTTTTATAAAATTCGATTGAATCCGAACAAGTGCGTTTTCACGGTTACATCCGGTCGGCTATTGGGATTCATTGTGTCTAGGGAAGGGAGAAGGGTAGATCCCTTCAAGGTTGAGGCAATACTTCGGTTGCCTCCACCGTCTTCCATCCGTCAGCTTCAAAGTCTCCAAGGAAAGTCTAATTTTCTTCGGAGGTTTATCGTCAATTATGCTGAGATTACAAAGGGATATATGAGACTGTTGAAGAAAGGAGTTCATTTTCTTTGGGACGACTACGCTCAACGCTTGTTTGATGCTTTGAAAAAGGCATTGACCTCTGCTCCTTTACTGAGTCCACCTGATTATAGCAGAGATTTTCTTTTGTATCTGGCAACAGCAGAATCTACCATCGGTATGGTTCTGGTTCAGCAAGATGATGCTCTTGCAGAGCATGTTATTTACTACCTTAGTCGAGGACTGGTAGGACCTGAACTTCGATACACTCCGATAGAAAAATTAGCCTTAGCAGCAGTTCATGCTGTACAGCGAATCCGACATTACATTATTCTTCGCAAAACTTATGTCTTGGCAGCTGCCAATCCATTTCAGTTTGTCCTTAGCAGGCGAGTGATTGGGGGCAAATATAATAGATGGATTGTGATTTTACAAGAATTTGATCTCGAGTTCATGTCTGCCAAATCCAAGAATTCATTAGCTTTTGTGGAATTGATCTCCGAGTTGCCTTGTGGAGAGGAGATGATCTATGATGAGTACTTTCCGGATGAACACTTGTTTCTGATCTCTCCACAGGATCCTTGGTATGGGGATATCATTGTGTATCTCTAGACTGCGAAGTTTCCCTCTACTTTTTTGAAAGATGAGCGTCGTAAACTGCGTCACTTGACCAAGAATTATGTGATTATTGGTGATGCTTTATACCGTCGAGGGGTTGATTCAATCCTAAGACGTTGCTTAACTTTCGAAGAAGCTGAGGCTATTCTCAATGATTCTCACAGTGGAGCTTGTGGGGGTCATTTATCTGGGCTTGCTATAGCCCAAAATATTTTGCGTGCTGGATACTTTTGGCCCTCGATTTTTAAAGATTGTATTGAATCGATCAAAAAGTGTCATCTGTGTCAGGTATATACTCGAAAAATGCGCGCTCATCCAGCTCCACTTTTTCCAGTCATTACTGTCGGACCCTTTACAAAGTGGGGTATTGATTATACTACTTGTAACCCGCCTTTGGAAAAAGGTCACAAGTACATTATTGTAGCAGTAGACTACTTTACGAAGTGGGTCGAGGCTATGCCTACTTTTGGGAATGATGGTGAGACTGCAGCTCTTTTCCTTTTCAACCAAGTTATCGCTCGTTTTGGTATACCTAGAGAGATTGTCACTGACCATGGCAGTCATTTTCAGAATAGTATGATGGCTGATTTGGCTCTCAAATTGGGTTTCCGGCAAGAGCATTCATCTCCATATTATCCTCAGGCCAATGGACAAGTGGAAGCCATGAATAAATCCTTGAAGACAATTCTTCAAAGGAAAATTGATAAAGCTAGATCCAACTGGCATATTATGCTATATCCTGCACTTTGGGCATACAGGACGTCAGTGAAAACTGCAACTGGCTTTACTCCGTTTCAGTTAGTGCACGGGGTGGAATCCGTATTTCCTATTGAATGCGAGATTCCTTCTATTAAATTAGTTGTTGAGCTTCTTCCTGACACTTCCAGTCTGGAAGAACAGCTTCTTCATCTGGAACATCTCGATGAGTAGCGTCGGGATGCCGCCACGATGAATGAAGCGCATAAAAACTGAGTAAAAGTTCAGTACGATAAGGCGGTCAAGCCTAGGGTATTTTCGGAAGGTGACCATGTTTTGGTCTATGCCCAAGAAAAGGATGCCCTGGGGGCAGGAAAGTTTAAATCTATGTGGTATGGCCCCTATATCGTTAAAAAATTCCTTAAGAAAGGAGCGTATACCTTGGTTGATTTCGAAGGGAACGAGTTGCCGGAGCCTCGAAATGGACTCTATTTGAAGAAGTATTATGCCTAGGCTTCAGCCTGGCATATTGCTTTTGTATATAGTAGTTTTTGCTTTGTACATATCTGATTGATTTTCGATTTTTTATGAGGTGGTGATGTTTTTGATCTGCTTTGGTAGGTTGTGTTGGATGTCATGAGTCATTTTGGTTTCGCCGATGGTGCTAGTAGACACACCCGGAACTTAGCTTCCGCGGCTTGGGTGCTTCATTATCCTTCCGGTCAGTTGTTGGTATCAAGAGGGGTCTGCATTGGTCCTGCTTCCAATAATGTAGCAGAATACACTGCAGTCATTCATCTACTCTCGGAGGCAATATCTTTGGGTGTTGATTCTTTGGTAGTTTTCTTGGACTCTCAGCTGGTGGTGTCGCAGTTGAACAACACTTATCGGGTACGAGATCCATTTTTATTACGATTGTTCTTGAGGGTACGTTTGTTACAAAGGTCATTTCAATTTTTAACTTTCATTCATATTCCTCGAGCTGACAATTGGTTTGCTGAATCATTAGCTAATCAAGCATTAGATTGGCATATTAATCATTCCATACAATAAATTTTTAATCATCAAAAACATCATACATTTGATACATTTATCACATCACATCAAATATCGTTGTATATATATCATCGGAGTGTTCAAAAAATTTACAAAATTTGGATCCATAATGTCGTACAAAACTTGGGCTTATGCCCCCATCATGTTCAGTCTCAAAAAAGAATATACAGTCATCTAATACATAATATATGTCTACTCCTGAGGTCCCTGCCCAGAAGTCGTGTTCCTATAGAACGTGACTGCAGTGGCAACTCGGCGGAATAGTCTAACCCAGTCTCGGGGCACTCCTACCACCCGTCTCTGGATGGCTTCCGGTAGATCCTCCACGGCAGCCATAGGGATTTGGTGGGTTAATCCCTCCAAGTTTCTCTGCACGGCCTGGAGAGTCCTATCTGAATCCACAGTATCCGCTTCGCCTCTGCGACGCTTATGGCGCGGTAGGCCCTCAGGACGAACTGGTCCAACATCTGAAACATGATCATTTTTAATTGTCAGTCATTATGAATCCAATCAAAAACATGTTTGTTTTTCATTTTTGTCATACATATTTGAAAAAATCCAAAAAAAAAAATTATAAGTCAAAATTTTTTGCAAAACTTACCGACTACTCCCCATGCCGTGCCTGGTGGAAGAACTAGATCCGGATCTCCACGAAAATCCATCCCGGCATAGGGATAGTCGTCCACTGCGATGATCTGTTCTCCCCACCACAGGAAGAACTCATCGTCCCATGTGGTCCGGGGTACCTCACTACCCCCCAGTCTCTTCATCATGTCCGCCCAACGGGCAATTCTTGGGTCCCGCGGGCTACTGATGGTAGAGATGACTCTGGGTCTCAAAGCTGGTATCTTCTCAAAGAAGAATGTTGTCAAAATGGTCCCATAGCCAAAGTGTTTGGTCTTTGCTTGGCGGATCGAGGTCATTTTTTGTTTCATGTTCAGTAGAAGGGCTGTGCACCAATCGTACACATGAGTCAAACACTCTACTGCTATGCTCATTTGCGTCCTGGACGCCTGATGTAGAGAGGCGGATCCTACCACTCTGCCGATAGTGAAAAGGAGGATTTTCATGTGCAAATCCCTCACATCTTTAATTGCAATCTGAGTTCCAACCTTTTTGGAACCCCCTACGCAATATATGTGGACATAGT
The DNA here is from genome assembly GCA_034641835.2 of Pinus albicaulis. Lineage (NCBI taxonomy): Eukaryota > Viridiplantae > Streptophyta > Pinopsida > Pinales > Pinaceae > Pinus > Pinus albicaulis. Next base: position 139,948,976 of record CM076576.1, read on the forward strand.
CTTCCACGGTTAACCCTCCCAGGGGCTTCCCGTGCAAGTCTACTGGTTCTCCCCTCCGGGAGAGTCCAGTAATGAAATATATGTCTTCCACTTCAATGCATAGTGGCATCTGATCAATAATGAAGCAATCCTGATCTGGTTCCCAGTAATTTACAAGCATTTCTAGCAACCGCACATTGCTTTTCATATTTGGCATCTTGAAGAATTTGAACAATCCACAATTCCGGAGGATATTTTGCGCTGCGCGATCTTGCATGACCTCTTGGTCTATTGCGCTATGCTCACGTTCCCTCCATGAGATAGTCATCCTGAGAAATTTCATCAAATTATGCATTAGCCACGCTTTTTTGCATTCGGACCTGCGCATACGCGGTTTTTCCTTTGCACAGTCGCGTGTATATGCGAGTTTCCTTTAATGAACCCGCGTATGCGCAAGTCCGCATATTTTAGCAAGGGTTTTCAAGCTAAAATTCACTTAATTTTAAATTCCAAATGGAAAAAATGAATAAACAGGATGATTTAGGAGCCTACCTGAAGTTTCAGCGCGTTTCGATGGTCGGTTGTTCCTGATTTGACGAAAGAAATTTTTTGCTCCAGAGCACTTTTTTCCAAATCAGCAATGCAATAATGAACCAAATATGAGGTAATTTGTCTATTTATGGCTAAAAATTTGAAAATTTTCGCAAAAATTCCTTATGCTTATTTTTTCGATCTATCTTAAGCTGCATAACCCGGATGCTTGGAAGTGCCCAGTTTGGTATGTTTTCAGGTACATTTTGACGATTTTGAGATTTTTTCCGGTTTTTGATCCATGATTACCGACTCGTCACGGCAGGTATATGATCTTCACTGGCATATAGGTTAGGGAAATCACTTTCCGTTGCATCTTGCATACTAGCCTCCATACTGATCACTTGCCTTAGGGTCGATCCCATCAGGTCATGAGTATTACACCCATTTCACTCGCCGATTATTTAATCATGACTTGATGGAAGAGCCTTCCTTTACATGGGCTTCCTAGTTAGTTCCTCACTATCACTTGTTTCCCATGCTGCGTTTTATATAGGCTCGGGAGTCCTCTTTAGTCCTGCCATGTCTTATATGTTGAAGCTTCATTCTTCTTCTTCATCACTTATCATTTTTTCTGGCTTTTACCCTAGAGGCTCCCTGGTGTCATTTAAGTTGTATTACTGCATTGCATATTGGCTACTTGTTTATCCTGGCCTTTAGCTGGCTTCATTTGGACTCGATGTTTAAGCCAAATTTTGACCTTGACTTTCCGTACAAGTTAACCATTGCATGCACTTAGATATCACGACTTGACACCTTTGTACCCATGGATGGAACGCTCCTCTGAGTATCACTGACTAGTTTTCGCCACCTTGCATTGAGCATAGGATTGTTCCAATCCCAAGAACTAGTGCATCTGATTTCTTGATACTCGTTCTATCCATTGTACCATAGCATTATTTTATTCTTTTTCAGGCTTATTATATGAAAAAGACAAAAAAATTAAATATAACAAAAAGAGCGGGAACGGGATGTATCTTCATTGTTTTGATGGCAGTACAGAGTCAGTTTGTCGCCCTTGAACAAAGCACATATACTTATATATATTTCCTTAATTTGGGATGGTTTTAGTTTTGACCTAGGTTCAGCCTTTACCATGTTTCACTTGTCAGTTCTCCCCTGGTTGGTTATCTCTTCCAATCATATGGAGATTTTGTTTTGCCTCCTACATGACAGACTTATACAGTGTCACTTTTTACTGCCATGGTCATCACGAGTCGTGCTTTTGTTCAAGGGAAGTCTAAACCTGAGTCGGCCATTCTGCGGTGTCTCTTGACTCATTATTCAGTCGGCCTTCCCGGTCTTGTTAGTATCATGTTCTATCACATCAGATGTTTTGGTCTTCTGCTCGTGCTGGTTTGAGAAGGTCCTCATTGACTTCTTGCCGGCGGGTTTGTCTCTTATCGACTACGACACATTGCTCTGAGAGCAAACCTAGAGCCGCACCTTGGGCCTATTTCCATCATTGATAGGTGACCTCGTGCTCAGCATTTGATCATCATCATGGGTCTTTGACTGAGTGGTTTCCCCTGTGTTCGACGTCAGCACACATTATCACACTTGGGATTCGTGCGGTACCTTGATTTCCATTTGACCCTATCGGTGGATTTCTCGCCTCTGTGTCAGCTTTCATTATTGGTTGGTTCAGAGGGTTTCTTCCGTGCGCTAGCTTCATCTTGTGCATGTCGGAAACGTACTTCGTTTTTGGTTCCATCACTCTACTTCGTCTGATTCCTTCCAAATCTTGGCCTGCGGGTTACACTCGTGCTGGACTGATGTGGGATGCCTTAATGCCTTCCTTCCAGCAGATCTTTTCCCATCGACTCCGACTCATTGCTCTGGGAATAAGGTCTAGAGTATTTTTGTCAGTACCTTAGGGTTTACAGTCATCAGTGGCAGACTCTTCGCTATCGACAGTGGGGATTCATCATTGCCTCCTGATTGGTAGATTCTTTCAAGTGTTCGACTTCAACTCATTCATTTGCACTTGTCAGATTGTACTGGGGCACCTTGACACTCATTATCATTATCGGTGGGTTGTCTCGCATTGGTTAATGGGATACATCAATGCCCGGTAATCCAACGATTTCTCACATGGTCGACTTCAGCTCATTTATTCCCATTGTGTAGAATTGTGCCATAGTGATCGGTGAAGACCTCGGGTTGCATCAACATTTTTCGGTTCACTTTTGATAGTCCATTCAGTTTCTGCCAGTGATGCCGTCCACCCTTATATGTTGCAGTTCAGTACAGCAGCATCCTATATGTTGGCTCCCGAGTTGCGTGATTGTACCATTTGATCCACCTCTTATGATCCGGTACTTGGAGATTCAGTTACTTATATGATCAGACATCCAGTTGCACCATCTTTGATCAGCTTTGTATATATGATACTTGGACATTGATTCAGACTTGTATTTCTGGGCCATGCTCAGATGATTCATTGTGTACTTTCAGTTCAGCTATACTTGTATACATGTTGGATCTATTCACTACTTTCTATATGATGTATTTTTGACTGAGCATGGGTATGCCCGCCTCAGCATGAGTTGACTCTCTGTTTTCTTTCATTGGTTTTTGGCAGGCTGAAATCTGGTGAAGTCCTCTCTTCTCCTTGCGAAGTTCTTTCTATGTGCATAATACATTTCGGCCATCATGTACCCCTTCTGACCTCATATATTAGGGGGCATCTGTTATAGCATCATTTCTCACCTTGATATGATTCATGATTTCTTTATGGCTTTTGGGCACCCATTCCTACAGACTTGGACAAATTCACTTAAAAACAGTGTAAAATCCCCCATACGCGACTATGCCCGTACTTTTTCGCGTGTATACGCGAGTCCAGCTAGACTTTTCCGCGTATGCCATTAAAATGATTAAAAATATATATAAAAAAATCCCTAATTTCGCGCTGGGTCGATGGTTACTCAGGTAGTTCAACCACCCCAGCCCGTGGCCAACTGTTTCCAACTGCTGAAACTACTTGGAGGGACTATAAAAAGCCCTCATGTGTATGGCCTAAGGGAGAGAGAGAATTATTGATATTATACTCTATTGGTATTCCCTATCCAAGTCTGATTCCCCGTGCCTCCCGCACTTTCCCAGTTCATTATAGGAAACCCTTGTTTCCTTGAGATGCTCATCTCCCTATATGTCATCTCGTATGCACCAGTTTGGAAGGAGTCTTAGCGAGGCAAGGGCTGGACGGATCCGGACGACGGTCTGTGAAGGCCGTGGAAGGATCAGGTGATCTCTCCACTCGTTACTTTTGTACATGCTATTTATAATACAGAAGTACCATGCTGTTCCCGAAATAAACGTGTTAGTGTATGCTTATATGTATGAGAATATTTGTTATACAAGCGTTCATTATGATTTATTTAATGTTTTATATGAATCTCACTAACATTTAGAGTAGATATATGTTGTACAACCAGTCCTTTGTGCTTGTTTCTTCTTGTATTTCAGGTTAAGAAGGAAGGACGGTTGCTGGGGGTTTGAACCCTGCGGGATCTTCTTCAACCGTAGGACCTATGGGTAACTTTCTCATTCTACTCTATTTAGTTTTTCTGAACGTGCATGGTTGTGTGAGTCCTTCTTAAGTAGCATGCCCCTGCTCTGTGGAGGTTGTAACCCAACGAACCTCTAGGGTGATATTCCCCGAAACAAAAATTCAACAAATGGCTAGAGCTATGCTCGATGATTCTGGAACTCCTGACATGTTCTGGGGAGAAGCAGCACATACAGCAGCTAACATTCTCAACAAGGCTCATGTTCGGGTAAATAGTGACAAAACTCCATATGAACTCTGGTATGGTAATTCTCCATCAGTGAAGAATTTTAGAGTTTTTGGAAGTAAATGCTTTATCAAAAATAATTATGAAAAGCTTGGCAAGTTTGAACCTAGATCAGATGAAGGGATACTTCTTGGTTACTCATCTTCAAGCAAAGCATACAAATGTTACAATAAAAGGCTTCGAAAGATTGTTGAATGTATTGATGTTATTATTGATGAGTCTCCTGCAGCTCCTAAAGAAGAAAAACAAACAACAAAAGAAGATGATGGTGACCTATGTCCTTCTACATCAAATAGAAATGATATAGACAGTGGATCCAATGAAGAACCTGAAGATGATCTATCTAAAAAAGCTCCATCCAGATATGTTCAAAAGAATCATCCCGAATCTCAAATTTTGGGTTGTGCATGATCGTGTGAGTCTCTGTTAAATAGTACGCCCCTGCTCTGTGGAGGTTGAATCCCAACCAACCTCTAGGGTGTTAAATCCCCGAAACAATAGGAGGTAACCCCTTCTATTCCCTATATACTAGTGTCTTTTTCTTTTCCTTAGAAAAATAAAAGTTTAGTAGAATAAATTTTTGGCTTTTCAAATAAACATCTCAGATGATCTTTTTGATTTATCTCTTATAGAAATAAGAAATGTTAAGAAAACAATTGAAATATTTGAAAGAAAAATATATTTTGTTTTCACTAAAAGATGTAATTTAACTAAAGTTATTTATTCTTTGATGAACTCTCA